>JTDE01001372.1:11720-61399 GCA_014338405.1 Paragonimus skrjabini miyazakii | reverse complement strand
CCTTCCTAAAGACACACCAATCAGCTACATCCATGCCCCCAATTCGTTTGGGTGGTTTGGGCATCCCGAGTTTGTCTACAACTATTCCCATCTCGCGTAAATCTCGCGTGGAGAGACTTCTTTCCAGTCAGTGTCCAGTTCTGCGGAATGTGGTCAGAGATAATTCGTTTGGCCCTGTCTTGAGGGAAATGAACATCCCAGTACGTGTTCAGGGTGTAGTGGTTACGAACGAGGAGGAGGCCCATGCGGCGTGGATGGATAAACTCTACCATTCGCTTGACGGTCGTGGTCTTCAGGAAGTGTCACGATCTCCACTCTCCAATCGTTGGCTGTTTAATCCAGATCGCATCTTCCCCAGAATCTTTATTCGTGCCATCCAGCTCAGATGTAGTCTGTTGCGGACTAAGGTCCGAAATTCATGAGGTGGCCGAAGTGACCACTCAGTTCTCTGCCGTGGTAACTGCGGTCAACCGGAAAGCCTTGCTCATATTCTACAGTCATGCTGGATCACCCATGACGTGCGTTGTGCCTGACACAACCGTGTGGCCAAAGACCTGGCGAAGCGTCTGCGCAAATTGGGCTATACAGTCTTCGAGGAGTTACGTGTACCAACCACGAGCTCGTTTATCAAACCCGATGTCATCGTGGTTCGTGACGACGCTGCTGTGGTGCTTGACGTCAGTATAGTGGATGATTACCGAAGCCAATTTGCTTGGACAGACAAGATTGCGAAGTACGGGACCGGCTCTCATAATGCTGCCATTCAATCGGTCCTCCATACTTTGGGCTATGATGTGAACTCTGTTTCTCACTCACCTGTGATCATCTCTTTTCGCGGTATTATATTTCCTTCTTCAGGTAACGCTATTCTTCGACTGGGGCTGCTCTCCTACGCAGTCACGGATTTATGTCTACTGACTGTTCTAGGTTCCCTAAAAACTTACGACGCATTTATGCGAGGTACCTGGCGTTAACTGTTGCCACCTCTCTGACAGTTGTCTAACTATGAAGAACATTTTTCTGTCCCGATGCGTGAGCCTTGACTGTGATAGCACTTTTGTGCCCTGAAGAGCCTTTTTGATTTTGTGAGACTGATCGTTCGCCTATTTTCTATCCATTATTTTTCATATATTTTATTTCCCATTCTAAAACTATTCGGTATATACGTCACATATAACTTTTCATTTGATGACTGGCCCATTTACGCTTGCTATTCTTGTGAGAGGAATTGTCAGTTGTTGAATGTCGCCAACTATGCAGCTTCTCACATTTGACAGATAGCTGGTTTTCGCATTCAAATTTTTTATATCCCTGTTGCTTAATTTTGGTGTCACCGATTGTTCTTTCTTTGAACGAAGATATGTATAATTGCTCTTCAATATAAACGATATAGTAGTAGTAGTAGTAGTTACAAATACGTACGTTGGTTAACATGTCGATCCAATTATAAGTAATGTGTCAGAAAAACAACAGTAATATGAAAAGAATAGGCGTGCAAAATGAGGAACCATACATTGGAAAGCATTTACTAAGTGGTTTTGTAGCAATGTATAAAGTAGAGCGATGCCGATTATTAGTACGACGTCAGTCAAATACGCGGTGTCTTGTAAGCAGTTCTCAACGTCAGGAAGACCACGAGCTGGAAACGACGGCTGGAAATGCATATATGCACTGCACGGTGGTGTCAACATAAAGAACTGACGATGTACTGCTGCCGATGATTGTGGAGATAAGACAGCCTTGTAAAATGATGTTTGTCCTCTTAGTTGTTTACTTTTACATAAACTGTAAGGGATGTGAAGGAACAACAGAATTCTCAGGCCCCTTTTGCGATTATAACAATAATTTGGGAATCTATCCTCACGAAATTAGGTGAAACCACATGGGTGAGCTATTCAGACGTGTTTGTCACGTGAAGCATTCATGTGTGGATTTTGTCTATGGTTTGTATTTATGTTGAACTCATAAGCTGGTGACTGTTCGACCAGTTAATCAAAATGGTCGCTGCGACTAAGAGATAATGCACAGACTAATGATTAGTTTGAAATATCGGAAATTGGTCAACTTTTCGAAATGAGTAAGAATTTATAAGGTAGTACTTCACTGTCATATACACACGACATCACTGGTAATCTTTTAAAAGGAACAACTTGTAAAATATTCCGATAGTTTACAGCAAGCAGACAAAGGAACGTAAAATGATTGCTAACAAAGCACCCTGTTCATTCCTGACAGTATTCTTCAAAGTGTTTACGGAATAATAAAACAGATGTTGTCCAATCTTGTATCCTGCTAAACTTAAAAATGGAAGAAATTCTGCCTACATGTTAACACTTTGTCAAGTGTTTTACCTTTACTGATTAGTTTGCAGTACATAGCCGTAACTATAATGGCAGCCAAAGTCATCACGTACTTATATCATCGTTTATCATCTACAGTTCGAAAATAGAGAGATGATTGTTCAACTTGTCTATAGTGTCACTTGGAAGCCCTTTGATGATCCACCTGCATTTTGATTGACTTAATGTAGTCTATGTGCCTTATCGCCATGTAAACTAACGAGCTAGTCCAATTTGACACATCTGAACATACATTCGCCTACCCGACATAGTCCATGACGCATGGCTGATGGAAGCTACGGAAATTACTCAGTAAAACGCACTCTTCCTTACTTTGTTTAATTATGTCCGGCGTCCAAAACCTCATCCTGTTCCCTCTTATCAGTATGTCTACTTATCACAAAAACTGTGCTGCCAACTGGATGTATTGTTTGCCAGCGCTTTGCTACTGAAAAAATACACTGCACGTTGTAGTAATATTCTTCTCAAATAATTATTTAAAGTCCTTGCTTGTCATCATTTCACAGAGTACTGTACATGGCATTGTCCCACACAACCCATTCCGATTTCTCGAAGTATAATTTACCAGCTACCACTATATCTTCATGCGCATAGTGATATGAATGTTCACAGTTCTGTTCTGATGTTATCCTTTACTCGGCTCCACTTTTGAATAATCACAGTCTTCTTATTTTTTATAAAAACCGAGACGTGGCTTGTGATCATACGTTAAGTCTTCCTATAAAGTTTATGACTATCAATAGTGTGGTACTCGAGCACATAGATTTAGTCGTTATTCATCTGTTGAAGAAGTGGTTACACAAAATGCTTGAATGACTTTAGTTGACAAGCTCTTTTGTACTGCATATAGAACGACACATCCGCCACCAGCGTAAACCGTATACCTGATTCAAAATTGCAATGATAGAATTTGGTTCCATAATTCGAAATAACGTATTGTCTTTGCTACTGCGAATACGGCCGAGTCCGTAGCATTACTTCTGATGTGTATGGTAACTTAAGGTATGTAGTTCTTAGACGATGTAATAAATGTTCTCAGCCGCAGTCTTGTTTGATCAGTGAAAGAGCCATTACTTGGAACCATCGCTCATTCGGCATCGTAGCATATACATTAAGCTATGAAACTGAATAAGCCCGCATCCGGATGCTACAAATGATGACTGACAAATGGAGACATCCTGATGGGATTAGTCAACCTTAACAGTTATGTGTAAGGTTATGCTGGTCAGTTAGCCTTTTCTTTTAAATTCTTCGAGAAAATGCACTAAAAAATAACATCACGTTAACAGCGCGTGTACTTACTCGCCAGTCCATAGACTAACCTCACTAGTCACATGATAGACACTGAATTCCGTTTAACTAATCTAACGATTATAAATCACACAGTAATGCTGACAGTCATAATGCATTGAGCTACCTAAGTGTAAACAGAATAGAATCTAGCCTTAACATCGCGTTAGATTTTTTTTAACTGGCTTGTTACAAACAAAGCCTGGATCTCGTCACCCTGGATCACGTGATTGCTGATCCATTAACTAAAAAATGTGGATTGAAACATCTCGGCTTATCTTACTAAGATGTGACAGAATCGAATAAATGTTTGTAGGGTTGACAATCTGAATTCCACGACATTGGAGAACTGACAGCAAATGGCTTAGTTAAATATGATTTTCGTAATGCTGTGCAAGCTGACTCAAAAGTTCTATGGGGCATGGTCCTCTTTTCTTCTCAAATTCAAATGATGGATTTGCTTATCTTTTTCAGGGGTCATTCGGGAATGTTTGGGATGGACAAATACAGTCTACTGATTGATCACCCTTGTCTTTCCATGATGGACTTGAAGTTTTGGTCGAAAAGACTGTCTCCCAGCCCACCACTCACTATCTTTATATATCACAATATCTGGTCTCGTTCCTTGACGGCTTGCAGTGACCAGCGACCGTGTGGTTTCTCTAAGGATCACGGTTGCAACCGTGTTTACTCGCCTGTTTGTTCTGTACGCATGACTTTGTGTACTCACTACCACTTTCAGTCGTGCATCTAATTGCACACAGCGAATGCTTGTCCTATTCTTGATGACTCATCCAGTATACCATTTTTCAAGGTCGTTTAACCCGAACCTGTTCGAGCGTTGTTTAACCCACTCGAATGTTCCACGCACTTTTCGCCTGATGCGCTTTTGAGTACCGCCAACTGGGTCGTGGTTTATCTCGCGCAACATTTTTCTTCTCTTGGTTGTTTCCGTTGGTCCCAGACTAGGCTAGTGCTAACTGCTTATCGCATGTCCAAACATCGCTGTTTCCAAACCCCACTGTGTACTTTAGTTCGGTGCCTGTTGGGACTACGTTCCAATTGGTTTTCAGATCGGGGGTCTAGCGCAGACCTGCTTGTCTATCACAAATTAATTGCGTCACAACTCTTCCTTCTAGTGAAGTGGCTTTCACAATGACCATGAAGTCACTCCTAGGTCATCCTTCCTCCAACTGGCTGTCATTTTATAATGTAATTTGGTTCGATCACTTCGTGAAGAAATAGCCTTTATTAAGGTGATAAATTTGCCTTTTATACTTTGCGCTTTAGAGCCTTGGCTAAATCACGTAATCTTATTTACAGAGTTACTACTGCGTGTGCCTTTCCAGTCTGACTCTGATGCTTTTTTGCAGATTTAGAAATAAAACCACACACACACAGTGGAATCAACTAAACCCATCTTTGAGTATGATGTTGTTAATTTCGATGCACTACTAACTCGTTAGTATTACTGAGCACTTTATTTGTTGGGACAAAGTTTCTTAGACAATGCTTCCTCATCTTACTTGTCCTCTTACTTCGAGTTATCTTCATCCGGCTTTATCTATTTCATGCATCAAATACTCGTTTTGGCCTTGAAATTGCACGGTAGTTCATGTAGTATCGTACGCCCACTACTTGAACATGAGGGTCACTTAGATAAACTTTCAATATAATTTAACGATAGACTAACATTTCAGGTTACGTAACCAATTTACTACCCCAATTAAATTTCAATTTCGATTGTTTATCTTTCAGGTGTATATAAGTTTTGTTGGTCTGACTAGACCACTTCTGGCGATCACTGTCAAGAACCTGCATACACCCCATATCCCACTTAGACTGTTTGCCAAAGGCTTGTATGGAGTTGTTGTTATTCTTCGATGCCACTGTGATAAGACGATCTGGAAATCTCCTCATCTCAAAGCATTATTAGAAACGATTTAACTTGGTTACCATCGATGATGGCTTACCGATTGTGAGTACGGGATACGGACGATCGAATTATCCACTTGTATAGTTCATTTCCGGTCATGCACCCAGCGTAAAAGAGAGACAATGTTCCATTGGTATCGCTAATCGGCGTAGGCTGTGGAAAACTAATACTGGGCTGTGAATTTCAATGTAAACCTGTTGTTATGGAAACCTAAGTTACTTCTTGTGCGCACATCGTCCTAAAACAGTTCAGTCGTCTTCTAGCTTTAATTTTTGCTGTCTACTCGTGATTCACTGATTTTTTTTATTAGTCTGGTCTGCGATATTTAGCTAAGCACTTTTACCGCAGTAACTGCTGACTTGGTCCGGGAGTGGTCTATGAAAATTACTGAATTTAGGTAATCACGTAGGAAGGAATATCAACTGAAAATATTTATAGATTATTCGTCGGGAAGAGGCTGGGTTGTAGAGCGAACGGGTGTTACACATGTTAAGTGATCCACAACTGGAACAAACTGGCATGCAAACTGGTGACTGACTGAGGACAATAGAACATAAAATAAAACAGAGAAAATTTTGAGAAGGTCTAAAGAGATAAATTTAGGTTTCAGGTGGATTCGAATCAGCGACCGGAACATCATGGTCAGATGTGCTCTGTCAGCTGAGCTACAAAACTACATCAAAAACCCAAGAATTTCACATTTGGAGTCACTTGCACCTCTATTTCACAGTGTTAAACGAAACCAATCGGGCTATCTAAAAAGGTAACTGCGAAATATTGTTGCCCATCCAGATCAAACATGAACCTTCGGACACCGCTGCTGCGCACCAAAACAGTTCTATCAAAACTGAGGTATATGAATATTTAACAAATGCAAACCAGAGTTGTGTTCGGTCTTGTGTGTTGAGAACGCTTTCCTCACTGTGCCCTACGTAAGTTTGTATTACTACGGCCTTCATCAAGGCATACAATCGGTGAACACGCAGCCTGTTCAGAAATGTGCGTTTATAACTCGTGCTGCTGGTTCGCCATAAAATCGATTAACATTGGTCCTGAATTCAACAGCCTGTTTACATGAAATTTCGTGGCTGAAGGTTCAAAGCCGCATTGAAACAAAACCAAAGAAACTTGGTCAATCTCATCACCTTGGAACGATTGTCTAACCGGTTGACTTCAGACTATGAGATAAGGAAGTGCAAAAGCCAAGGAAAATAGCTGAATATTGTGTTTGTTCATCCAAAGCCTCTAACACTTCTTAGGCAGGCGAAAGAATGTCGGTATACTGAACCTCAGGAGCACATGGACAAAACGTTAAAGGAAATATTAACAGACAATCAAGGTAATTGAACAATAAATACTTAGTTAGTTTTGAGGCCTAAGTACGGTCAAAAAGACCGAGTTTTTATAGAAGTCGTGTCAAGCAGAGAGCATTAGAAAAGCCGTAGATGGTGGGATGAACAAACCAGTTTGTGAATACTTTAGATAAGGGTATGACGACTGAACTGCGACCTTTTCCAACATCATTTGTAATGTCTGAGAAGTAGTAGAGAAAATTTCGACCCTGTCCATATTTGTTGTGAGTGCTGACTACGTTACTTTTGAGACGAAATGTCAGGGCGTAACTTTTAACCAGGCAACTCAAATAGATACAAACTTCGGTATGATCAGTTCTTTCTCTGTATTTTTGTTACTCCATTTATCACATAGTCTGGAATTTGAACGGACGAAAATATTTTATATCTTGCCGACATTTATGTATATTATTAACATGTATGTACACAAGCTAACTACTCAGCCTTCTGTTTCACTGGCTCAAGGAACCGCCGTTAGGAAATGAAAATAACTCCAGACAAATAGTACTTTTAAGTTAGGCACCACAGATTTTATCACAGCGTTCGCATTCAGATAGAATTTCCAGCCAGTCCCTTCCAAAATGAAGTACTAGACTTGAGTTCTGCTCATTTTAGAACGATATTTTAGATTACTGATGAGTAGTCGGGGACGATTAATTTCCAGTTTAATAAGATAGGAGATTTCGACCTGTCTCGAAAGTCTTAATAGTGGGCTTATCGATCGGAGCGAACAGACAGTAACTGTCTACCATCGAGATAATTGGGCATCTCCTTCAATATTTACAAGCGAATGTGGCTGGGCGTTCAGATAAGGTAAGTTGGTCGTGCCTACTGTGAAATCAATAGCACAAAAGTCAGAACTGTTGCCTCATAAAAGCATGACTGGAGTTCAGTTCGTGACCTTGGCAAGAGTATGCACTGCTGACGATGTCTAACAAGAGCAAGGCTCGAGTCTAGTGCTTCTTTTCGAGAGAAGCTTACTGGAACTTCTATCTGAGTACGAAAGTTGCAATCAAATGCAAGTGGTGTTCAGTTTGAAATTGATCAAATTCTCGACTACTCGTCAGTAAAGTGTTTTGTTGGAAGATAGTTACTATGCCAACAACTGTGCAGGCAACTGGTTTAGCTTCAATATGCGTCAGATCAAATTCTTTCAAATAATGTTTAACGTTAGTATGACTCATAAATTGTTATGTCTGCAAACTCAAAATAACCGAACAAACGCAGGAGCTTACATCATATGCACAGCACACGCAATTTGATACAAGGTAAGATCCAAAACAGGACAATCCTGAAAACTTGGCCAAAAAATCATTTCGTGAAGAAAGCCGCCTTCGCCACTTTCCAGTGGCCGTTTCAGTCAACATTTTGATTGTCACCAAACATTCGTTTTTTTCCGAAACGGAAAGATATTAGTGACTTTGGGAAACGCTAGTGTACGGGTCCATGGTTGACGCTGCTGGCGTCAGCATTGATTAAAAAGTCATATTCCACTCTTTTTAGGGCTTGTCGGTAGTGCATATCCTTTCGGCAATTGGGATATGAACTGCGGTCCACCTTCCCTTAAGTCAACCGTGCTGTCCAATATGCCACGTGAGACCATACTGAACCACCCCATGCAAATTCTCAGCTCTCTTCGCAACTGAGTACGACCTAGGTTTTCTGACAACCTCGAGAAGAGATAGGGTAACAGTCCCTTTAATTCCAACTGACGACCATGGGAACATGATTTCTCATCAGGTTACTAGCAGAAAAACTATTAAATGTCTTCGATAGTGGTTTTGGTTTTTCGGCAAAACTCGTTCTTTTGATTAATTCGGATAAGATAAAGTGAAGGCACAAATCACGAAATGTTCTCCGATAAGTGTTAAGCGATTTGGTAGACAAAAGTTGAGCATTGCTCAAAGTTCATCACAGTTGTAGGATTTTGACACACCTTGCAGCCCGATCCTTTCAAAAATCTTCCAAACCCGAGTTTCGCCTGTCTTTGTGATTCGTCAGTAGTTCATGACCTTGATGTGGCTAGACATTGGACAAACCATTGCAGTTTTCTACCGCCTACTCACCACTCGAAATCGCACGTGGAAACTTGTCGCTTTCATTGTAACAGTTATTTGAAAATTCGAGAATGCTAATTCCTGAGCTACACGGAGACTTATGAGGCTCAGGATTATCCATGACTGAGAATGACTGTCGACATTAGGCTACTGCTAAATGTGCAAGCATCTGCTAGAAGTTCTACTCATTCAGACACCAAGCGACCTGCTTCCACTAATCGGGGATGAATATCAGCAGAAAGGAATGTCCAATACGAGCGCTTATTAGTGACATTTACGAGGTTATATCGAGAAGTACCGTCACATTGTAAATAATAGTGACTCACCGACTAATAGATGCTATAGTTATTAGAGTTAGCGTTGCTTTGATCTGTCAGATAACGCAAGATCAAGGCGGTGTGAGAATGGGAAATGAAGGAAGTCTCGCAGGCAGAATCGTGTGTGATTTGCGTTGTCGTTATTGTCAGCTGGCCGCTTCGCGTGGTTTCACGTCATTGTGGTCACGTGGGCTTGAGAAACGCGTATGACAACCACACAATTGACAATATTTGTGTGACTAAACGAATGAATGGGTAGCTCTTTCTGCTGTCTTGGAGGGATGATCCGGCTTGTGTGCCGTTTTTATCCGCAGGAATATACTGAAAAAGACTTCAGTCCCTCCAAGTTCACCAATGTCATATAGGCTAGAGGGTGCGGCCAGACCAAAGCGGTTACGCTTTTAGGTTTGTATGTCGCGCTACTGACCGCGTGAAAATGTTGGGTCAGTTGGTCAGGAGCCTTCTAAATAAGGAAGAAAGATTGCATTCAAGATACTCACAAACTTAGAGCGCTGTTCCTGCCCAACTGTTAACCGTGACCACCGGCTTGTTATCCTGTATCGCAGAAAAATCCTACGGTTGTTCAGAGGCTCGATGTAGCATACAGCACATCCACTGTATGCCTAACTAATCAGAATGAGATGTCATTGTCTTATTCATTATGCCGTCTCCTGGGTTGCCCGTCCCCGCCAGATGAGCCAAACGTTCGAGTCATTGGTTCCACATAGGATCCAACAAAGAGGACCATGTATTTTGTCTCTCAAGTTAGGCTGTTGAGTGGGAGAATTCAGCCATGTTTTCGTTGATCTCGTATGTGACACTACTGAGTGAATTATTCTAACTGAGGTCCTCCAATTCAATCCGAGATATGCCCGTGAACAAAAACCGTAGTCCGTCGGAATGTAAGATGTGTGTAGGCTGATGGACAGATGTAGCTCCGGATGGCCAGAACGCCGCGCCGCAGTGATCGCCATAGAGGTAAGCAAATACGACAGCAACGTTCAGCTCCGGGTGAGGTGAAGCTTGCTGATCTGGCCTTGGTGGGCGGACCCTCCGCATGATGGGCAACCCAGCGGAAAGTTCTCGGGAATACGATAAAAGTTTCGTAGCCACTGAGCGTATAAGTTAGTTTATAATACACGAACCATACGGTATTAGCCTTAACTCATTTCCATGCGCTTACGATTTGGCCACTGTAGGTCTGCTGAACTTCTGAGTGATTATGGTCCAATCGTGTGTCACAGTGGTGATATGAGGGACAAGTTCTATGATCATTTATAAACCACAGTCCAATGGATATCGATGCGAGACAGCCTGTTTGTTTTGGACAAAATCAGTACGCGGATAGGATGCGAATCAGCAGTTAGGCCGGGGGTCCTCGGATCCTGAGGCATTGATGCATCAATAAAAAGTGTGCCCATCTCCAGCAGCTGCACGATTTCTTTGTGGAGTCCACCAACGTGTCTGATTCCTTGGACCACATGGCGTTGTAGGTGGTGATAGGTGAGTTCTGGTATCCAGGTAATTTCATCAATTTAGTTAAAGTATTACATATGGGTATTGAAGTGTGGATTTAGCCGTGTATATTGGCTTTATGTTATGTTGACATTGTGACTGACATGATGCAATGTCTTGCCCTAGCCATTAAGTTTATTTTTGACACTAATGCTAACAGCTGCTCTTCGGGACTCCTGTAATGATGTTTGAAAGGAATACTGCACGGATGGCCACAGGGTTCGGCGCCCCGATTCAGCTATGTAATTCGACAATACCCGTGTTGTTTTCGAGATGTTAATGCGCCATTTTTACAGAGCGAGAAAGAACCCCAACAATGGATCACAGCTTGGGCGACCCCAGTATCCGAAATTGGTTTAGATGTCAACACAGGTAGGTAATTTTTTTTCCTTTAGCTCCATACAATAAGAGGTGATGTGTTCACACCTAGAATCCGTATCAATAAATACACTGTGAATAAATGAACAGACTTCTGTTATCTAGGTGGCAATTTGTCAACAGACCTATTCGTAGACTAAAAGTCAAGAATTGGCTTGTCAAGGACTAGCGCTACTTTTGGACTTCTCGAAAGGTGTCTCTGGAAGAACGACAGTCTAAAGTTGAACACTAAGCCATTTGTCTATGGAGCAACGATACTGAACATAACGCTGTACGGCAGTGAACCCTGAACATTGTATAAGCGGAATGTGCGGTGTCTGAGTCGCTTCCGTTTACAACATTTAACGTATATTCTGAAAATTCGGTCGTCGGGCACTGTTCCAAACATTGAGGTACTTCGACAAGCAGGCGCTGACGGAATTAAAACCGTGAAGATGTTCAGTCGACCTTGTTGACAAGGACACGTTTGTATGATGGCCAGCGGACGGATTCTGAAGCAACTGTTGTGCGGACTGTAGAAGTCGAGTATGCGAACATCTGGTAGTCAGAAGCTGTGATACCCGGATGTTATCCAGGTGAGTATTTTAAATTGTAATGCAATTTCCAAATTTTAAAACCGGAGTGTCTAGTGAAGTGCAGTTCGAACGGGCTTCCACAGGCTCAGCCAGCAAAAGTTTCGTGGACGTAATTTCAGGATTGCAGCAAGCACATAAATTATATTTGCCATATATCAGGGTGTCGAGACCATACGGCATTACGACGAACTGGACCTCAAATGCATTGACCCTCCCAGTCGATAGGTCATTACCGAAGAAATCACGAATGCACTAGATAGAATTTAACTAAGTTGGTTATAAATTCTAATCGCTTGTTAAACTGCCCGATTTACCTTTCAGAAACCCGGGTCATGATGAAAATTTAACCTTCATTTTCTTGAGCTTTGTTTTTGAACTGTATGTTGGGGTTTTTCGCCTGTTTTTGTTCGAATTTAAGTTTTTGATCTTTTTCTACATGCTGTCTAGAGTGCAATAACATGTACTCCTTTACTAAAGCTCATGATTTACAATTTAACTTAAACCATATTTAGTTCCAAAGAGATAAGGATTCCAGCTTCACATCAGTATGCCAGCTGGATAATCAACGTTGGTCTGCTCAACTTCTAAAGCACCGACTCCAATGCCTTTTTGTCTTACCCCTCCGGTTTTAAATTGGGCATAAGCTATGTGAATGTAACTGAAGATGGTGCGGCGCAAGCCAATTTTTGTTACGGTTATGACGTCGATCATTGTGATCGGTCACCTCGGGGGAGGATGCAGTTGAGCGTGTTAGTGAGTGTGACCTCAAACTTTTGGTAAAAAGATGATAGAGAAAGATTTGCAAATGCGTCCTTGATCAGGAGAAAATGTGGTGGAGTTTGCGACTAAGTAGTCAGGTAATCACTAGCCCTCGAACAACATCGAATGGGAAGGTACACGTCTTTATATCCTGTTCGAACCTGCGAATCTACACAATAAAAATTGTTCGATCTTTTGCATGCTAGAAGTTAACAAGAAAATTGAAATGAAACATCACGATATTTTGGGTAAATTTACAGGCTAGAGCTGTTCACCTCATGACGCGCCATCAGGTATCTGGTACAGCGGATCATCGAGTGGAGAACTCATCATGGATTGGTGCGATCAGATCCAATGACAAACTGCGGCGGAGCGTGTTTTTCCGGCATGGCCTCTGGCTATGAGCTTACCAGCTACTATCCACTAAAAGTGAAATAGACGTTCTGAATAACTCACAGTGATCGATAATCCGGTTGTACACCTGCCAAAATCTAAATGGTTTCACCTATTGAGACCATTGCTGTAAGAATATGCTCGGCAATACCTCCCATACAGTAGGGGGTATCCTCCCTAAGTTTGAGTGACTCAAGACAAAAACGTGATCGTCCTCCACGAAACTGTTTAAGCTAAATAGTTAGCAAGTTAACGCGACCCACTTAGCTCAGGAACGGTCGTTGCTGCGAGCATCGCAATCGCGATCCATTTGACGACAAATCACTGGCCAAACGAGGTCCACTATGGTTAGGTAGACATACTTTTTGTATGATACACGAATGGTTCAAATAGAAAACTGTTTATTGGGGTGGAAACAAAGTCATGGATAAGCAACATTTTGGAATACCGTTATCTGTCATTAGGTGTCAAACGGACTCATCACCTTACGACTGATGCACAAACGGGAAAGAAATTGCGGTACAGTATCGTTGCTCACTGGAAAATACGCTCTTTGTATTGGTGTTGCAATTCACTAGCAGTGTCCGGATGGCAATAATTTAATGATTTTCTTGAAATTATTGTGTACTCTCTTGAGAAGACGGTACATATTGCTTGCATTCAGTCTGCTGGTTTCTTAGCGCAAACAGGAACCCCTCATCAACCTTAGCGAATCACTCCAAAGTTCCTAGAAATCCGGGGAAAAGATTTGACACCAACAGGCACTCGTCGTATGACGGACACAACCTCGAAAGCATGTATCCTCCAAAACCCTTACCTGACTGGACGATGAGGCGAGCTACTATCTGAGACTACCTCTTTTTCGCTTTTTTTCTTCAAATACAATTTTTATATATCTTGTATCATACAACACCTGATACAAATAACCAGACAAGCGATTCTTTGGGCAGAGTAAACAAAGCAGGTCTGGAACAATCCAAACAACATCAAGTTGGTGAATCTACCTCTACTTCACACAGCTTCTTACACGACGACAATGCAACCGATTTTTTCTCACAATTTATTCAGTCCTAATCGTTCTGAGTCTTTAATTGACAACTTTCAAACTGTAGTCACCACTTCCCGCCTGTTACTGCACATCTTACGAACTGTTACTCAAGGTGTCTGCGTGACTGCTATCGTAAAGCCATTCCTTATTACTGCATGCTTGTAGGTGAAGGATCTGTCATCATTAGTTAGCTTGGCCTGTATACAGATGTACACGATGTGATCGCGTGGATTACTGTGGTGTCAATCCAACGGTTTCCCCAGCTGCTCAACGTTCTTCAGGCTTGCTGAGCATAAGAATGTATTGAAAGATAAGCTGATATACCTAATGAAAGAGGCAACTTGTTGTGCGCGATTCGATCTATCAATCCACAATATCAAACGAACATTGAATGTATGATATCATCTTGTATTGTATTACCAGAAAGCCGTTGGATAGCCAAAATGTCTAGAAACGGTTGAAATCGATGGCCACTCTCTAAAATAGCAGATGAAATTGACGAAGACATGTACGTATGCCACATTCATATACATTCATTTAAGTAGACATATCTGATCAGGTGGTATAATAAATCTAGTCAGCAATTACCACAACAACAAGGCAAAGTATTCTCAGCGAAAAAAAGTCCTCATAAGAAAAACGAAATAAAACCTGGGGAAGTCTTGATAGCTGTTTGAACTAGTGGACGTAGTGTTGACAGCGAAACTTCGTTTTGTCGGAAAGCTTTCCCGACCAGCAAATGCGGAAAGTCATGAAGCCCTCATCACTGAAGACAACCTCTAAATAATTCATTCAGCGGAAAAATCAGTCTTCACAATTTGTGACTATCCTAGTGTCTGAATGCCATACGGTTTTGCTTAACCTTCGCTGGTTTTACTGAGCACTTCTCAGGTCAGCAATTTCTCAGGTGACCCAGGTAGTGCAGACTTTGCTAGTTGGTCCGCTGGTCACATAACCAAAACGCTTGGAAATACGTATTGATGAACGGTTGCAGATCGAAGAATGACGATAACGACGGTCAAACACGATAACTCCGTCCACAACTTATCAGTAAATGGGCTACTTCTCTGAACCATAGTTCAACATGGATCGCACACAAGAAATTTACAAACCTCCATTCAAACCATCGTTACCTCCAGCTTGTGAGTAAGAAAGGTTAGTAAACGCACCATTTGTTTCAACTGATTTTGCTCATATCTTACCTGTATTATTGTACCTTTTACATGATAGTGCCACCCAAGTAGGTTCACTAGGTCAATGTGTTAAACAGACTATCATCAATGGAAATCGCTGGACAGGAAACGCTCCGCTTCTGATGTACCGCTTTACACTTCGAAAGTTTAGAGCGCAGTTCATACAGACAGGTTTAGTCGTTTGGATTATCCAATGAGAACTTCATGCCTGTGGCAGGGGCAACTAAAAAAGCAAAGTCGTTCACATACTCTACATAAACCACTGGATTTCCCAAACACATCTTCAAGAATGTTCTTGATAACACAATGGGAAAAGAGGGGACGCCAGATACTCTCGACGGACAACATTCAAAATAGCAAAAATCCGGCCCAGTCACACAAACGTCACACCGTTTGAAATTCAGCGTGATCTTTGCTTCAGTCTAGTCAAAAGCAACTTGTTACGGAGCCACTAGGGACTGCTTTGAAAAGGTGATTAAGCTAAAAGTCTGGTAAAAGTAGTCTCATGTGACCAGGGTTCTAGGTTTGTTGATCTGCCTTTCAATAAAGGTGTATACATCAAGTTGTATGCTTGTTGCACTACCAAAAATAACACCTTGTGAAGCAACTTGTGTGGAATTGTGGACAATAAGGGGGGCAACAATGTTCTCCAGTTGTGTACTTATCGTTATCCCCATACGTATCGTAAACAGAGTCACCTAAATGTACAAAGACAGTCTAAACTTAGGGATGAAAACAGAAATGGAATTAAGTGAACACAATGGCTTCTAAAATTTCCGATTTATTTATGCCGCACAGGTTCGCATCCGATGCCACTCGGAAGTTCGAACTTTTATGAGCTAACAGAAGGTAGTTTTTTTTACCGAAGATCCCTGTTAGAACCAATTATCTAAGAGCCTGGTTCATTTATCAGTGAGGAGCTAGCCTAGCTAGAAGATGCAACCAACCTAATAGTTTTACTTGATGATGATTATTAGTGAACGCAGATGTGTTGAAACTCCAACAATCTTGTCGGTGGCAGTAAATGTAACCCACGATTGATATTTTGCAGCTAATGAAGACATAGCCTTGAACACCCGTTCAAATACCTTGAATAGCCACGGCCCGTAATATACTACTAATATTGTTCCCTCATTTCAGCCGGCTGTGATTCAGACTTTTATTCTCAACGCAAACCCGGCTTCAAAATCTTTCCAAATCAATGTTAACTTGGTTGCACAGGTTTCTTCAGACACTCACCTACCAAACTGGTTGAATGCCTCAACTCCTGCACATGTTTGTACAATCGACAGCCACCTGTTGATCGAAGACCCCGTGTCAAACGGACCTGTTGTTGAATGCGCCTCCTACTGGAATGCACATAATTCGTGTGACAGCTATGTCACTTTTCAGGTCAACTATCTATCGAGGTTATGTACCAACATCGATAGTTCTAAGCAAACAAATCGATACATCTTCATGGTTACTATAACACTTGGCTGTTAGCCAAAACACTGGAATTAATTTGCTGTCCGAGTAATCATATGTAGATGGTAGCTGAAATTGAACCAGTACAGTTTATTCATACGGCATTTTGGATTATTTTAAAAAGTTTTGCAATAAGATAAATTTACTGTTCGCTTACCGTGGGTGTGCTTTTAAGAAGTCATTGGAGTTAGAAGTTTTAGAAGCATACGACCTGGAAAATCTTGGACCAGATGTATGTTTTAAATTCACTTTCACGTACTTTATCATACACACAACTACGTCCTAAACGTGTATGAGCTTGATTTTCTGTTTGGAGCGGTCAGAAGGTTCACTGTATCTCTCAGACACTAAATTGAGTTTATGAGTCAGTCCATCGCGTGAAAGAAAAATCCGGTTCGTACACATACCAGCAGTGTCTAACTTTGTCAATTCACAGAATTCACAAACGCTGTTAGTTTCTACCTGTTCAATGAGCCGTATTGCTTTGTACACACATAAAAGCAATCAAAAGAAACTGTGTAATAACTAATGTGGTTTTGCTGTGTCTGAAATAAAGTATCAGATAAGCGGAGCTTATTTTTTCGTGTAAAAGACCATTTTGCGCACTGGGTGAATGCACTGTTAGATTTCATTCAATTAACTCGGATTCTAACATTTAACAATGTAACGGTTATTCAACGTTTTCACCACTGGGCAGACGGAAAATTACCGCTTAACTAAGCACCGCATTCAAACAACTCCATTCTAAATGATTGAAAGAAGATGTTTTATCTGACATGAAGATTGATCTATAAGAATTGCAATTAGAGACTTTTCTAATTGTAATATAGGTTTCAAGGTGAACATCACCCACAATTGATCGCAGCTGTCGCATTCCCATAGGCTATCCAGTCGGCCTTTTTCGAAAAGAGGCACCAGACTCGAGTTTCGTTCTCATTAAAGCTAGTCAGTAGTGCATGTCCTTGCCACTACCAGGACTAAAACTCTGGCCATGCTGTTCATGAGACAACCATATTTACCACTGCGCCACTGGCCTCACGTTAGGCACGATCGAATTATCATATGTGAACGCTCAACCACTTTCGCTTGTGAGTAATGATCAGGTTGCCCGATCGTCTCGATACTGTCTGTTAACTCCTAGCAGGTTTAATGAGATCGGAGATTTTGACCTGTCTAGGAAGTCCTAATCGCGAGGATATCGATTGGAGTTAACAGGACAGTTATTGTCTCTCCTGTCGAAGCCATCGGGCAACCTGATCATTACTCACAGGCGAGAGTAGTCGAGTGTTCACATATGATAATTCGGTCATGCCTAATGTGAGGTCAATGACGCAGTGGTAAACACGATTGCCTCATGAAAGCTTGGCCGGAGTTGTAGTCCCGGTCGTGGCAAAAATATGCACAACTGACAAGCTATAATGAGAGCGAAACTCGAGTCTAGTGCTTCCGCTGTTCGAAAGGGGCCGACCGGAAAGTCTATGGGAATGCGACAGCTGCGATCAATTTTGGATGATGTTCAACTTGGAATTAACCAAATCCCCGACTACTAATCAGTGATGATATATAAGTCTCGGGTCACATCACGGACTCTTTAACAATGGTTTGCAATCAAACAAATAGATAAAACTGTGACTGTGGTGTGAAGTAGTCTCTTTGAACTGATGTGGGAATTCTAGTGTTCTGGCCCTATGATTAATTGCTTCAACACTTAACACGACCGCACCAGTTCCAGTTTGGTCAAATGGAAACCGGCTGTAACAATACAAACACCAGGTTCAGTTAGCCATATTATCAACGCCAACTATAAGTGTCATTTGGTTGGAAATATAGTGAGAAAACTCGCTGTGAAACATCCAATCCATAAGTGAACAAGTTTTCAAAGTTACATGTAGAATAATATGTTAATGAAGTGAGTCAATCGCGGAGGTCACCGGAAGGCTAAGAATATGCAGGTTCAGTACAGTAATATATTGCTCGGCGAAATTAGTTGTATTCAACTGATGAATGTAAATGGATCAGTAAGATTATATATATATAAACTAGCCGATTACCCCCGGTGTAACTTAAGACGATGCACATAGTAAAAATATCACTTTGTTTCAACCAGAGTTGCAGTATTGTTTTACGTGGCGTTCTCAAAACATCCCCATTTGCTTCATTTCACCGTTTTCTCTCACATATATGGCTACACCGCATATATGGCTACATCACATATCAGATTACTGAGAAACCTGTCATTAATATCACCACGGACATACATACCCACTTCTCGCCATTCTATTGAGGCGCATCTGACTAAGTCAATAATCTATTCCCATACCTCTTTCCTTGAGTTTCCAAGGACAAATTTAATTGTGATTTGCTTCCTGTCTACTACGAAACAGGATAAAAATAACAACTGCCTCCATACAGATTACCCACTACTTTTGAGTATCTTGACTAGTGCAATACAAGGTCACCCGTTCAAGAAATATTCATTTGTGGAGAGGTAGATGAGAATGGCTGAAAAGTTGGTTTATAATACATTGTGAAATTATTGAACGTATGTGATGGTTGCTGCAGATTTCGTAATCAGAAAGCCTCAACCCATTTTGAGTTGATTTTCAAAGTATGCTTTCATAAATCTTTTATTAGCACTCATGGGTATTATAGTACAAGTAGCCGATTGTAACCTACATAGTAAATCTTGTGTGCAAATTTACAAAGAAGAGGAAAAAAACTTGATAACGCACATTCGTGAAGATATAAGGGACGTAAACGACTGCCAGTGATCCACTGACTTCGACGCTGTCATATTTGGGAGTGCCTCCTACCTGCATTTTAGATGATAGGGAGACCTTTAACCTAGTAAGTGACATCCCTACTCTCTGTAGCCCGTGGTCAAGTAATCACTTGGCCACTTTGGTTTCTTCTGGCCGTCAGCAATTACAATGAGCGATGCTCGAGGAGAAGAAAGCCCTTATCAGAATATGTTGTTTGCGTTCAAGCCATTGTGGGCTGTCTAGTTTCATTACTTCGATTGTTAGTGGATATCCTGGTGACGCGCCAGCTACACGCTGGTGACCTGTCGTATTACCTGCACAATCAGCTCATGTGATACAAAGTAAATGGTAGAGACAATGATGGCGAGATACCGAGAGTTTACGTTGTAATAAGATCGAATAGATCAGGTCTACGGTCCTTAGGGCGGAAACGAATACAGACTTGTGATGCAAACAATCTCTGTAATTAATAACTGGATATCGTTGTGAAGTTACAAATGACATACATTCGCGAGCGTGTTGTGCGTCTGTTCTATCTTTTGGACATCGCTTCAGTTATATTGTAAGCTAAAATGACCACACCACCCACTTAAGTGGACCCGTCAGTAAACGTAAACTTATTACCAATGTGTTGAACTTCTATTGCATAGGTCACAGTGGAACGAGTGCGCTATGTAACCATACCAATAATTACCAAGTTATAAGGATGATGCAAAGTGAATAGTTTTCTTTAAGCTGTGCACAAAACTGATGGTGTGCCATGATAAGTTCCAAACCCGGGTGTATCATCTTTGAGGGCACAATGATGGGCTGTACAGAAAAGCCCTGCCTTGGTCATCTGGCGGTACTCATACACTAATTCACAGTGCGAATAAAGAAAGCTACAGAGGTCAGTACATTCATTTCAGTATAACTTTTCTTTTCAGGTACAAAAATTGTCTACTTAACAGAGTTGTGAGAATGAGCATGGAAAGTATACTTTTGCTGGTCAACTGATAATCCTGTTCAGGTTATGCATACAGCATGACTGCCCCAAAAGATTCTTAAACACGACTATGCGCCATATAGGAAAGAGGAAATTAGCAGCATCTATTGAGTATGTAACAAAGGTTTTAGATCAGCCGAACCCAAAATTAGAAAATACAAACTTGCCGCCAAAACTTTGCTGAT
Source organism: Paragonimus skrjabini miyazakii (assembly GCA_014338405.1). Lineage (NCBI taxonomy): Eukaryota > Metazoa > Platyhelminthes > Trematoda > Plagiorchiida > Troglotrematidae > Paragonimus > Paragonimus skrjabini miyazakii. Next base: position 40,827 of record JTDE01001372.1, on the reverse strand, counting down.
GTCCGACTGGCTATTGATTTCCACAACCGTCAGATATTGCGAGTAGGGTAAAAAAAGTGAATTGTCCGGTTCAGTGACCACTTCTTACATATGCCGATTTCCAAATTTCTATGGAACATGTTGCGCGTGCTACACGAATGGGCACATACCTGTACTGCTCTTCATCAAAATTCTGATGGTCATATTCCAGGAAGTTTAAAATTGTTACAGTTCACTAAAGTGTTCGATTAATATCCAAGTATGTCAAAATGACAACAAACAAAACCTCCGCGTTATCTTGATGACGAATACACAGCGATTGTTGATTCACTCGCACAAAGTGTAGCAGGATGTATAAAAATTGTCATTCACACGGTTACACGGTCTGAACTGTAGGGCTTGCCAACTGTGAGGATTTTGACCGCAGGGGTTGTGAACACTCTCCAATTCCATGAGCAGAATCAATCGTGGCTCAAAAGTAGTAAAAGGAAGGCAACTTACAGCGCCACACAACAACTTCTACTTGAGTATAATTTTTCCTCTCAAAGTTTTCGGGCAATCCCGTTACATTTGTGGTTATCCAATTGCGAACAATGAGTTGACCATTTCTGGCTACAACTGAAATCATTAGAATTCGCCTGTGTAATCCATCTATGAGTTAATAGCAATCCTAGGATCATGCTTTGGAGCTAACTCGGATCATCTTTAATCTGGGTTTTCCACGGATCATATAATAAGGATGTATACTTAACAACCGAAGTTTCAACAGACGACATCATGTAGCCTATCGTATATCAAGCACTGCCTAGTGCACATAGTGAAGACTTCATCTGCGATGCCTTAATCAAGAAAGGAGAGACGGTTATTCAAGAAAATCAACGTGCCATAGTCTTCACGGTACGGCCACTACTTGGCCTTCTCTATAATAATCCGATCCATGAGAGGCTTAATCAGCTACTGAGAAGGAACTTACAGTTAGAGTTGATAAACCGAACAAATATCTTAATAACGGCTCACTCCTACCTTGGCATACACCGAATTTCTTAACGTTTGAGAAAACAATGGTACTAACCCTGGTCGAGCATTGACACGTTATCTTTTAATCCAGCTCATTCTTATTTGAAGAACACCAACCAAACATCATTTGATTTTCGATCAAAGTTTTCTCTATTAGATTACTGTTTCAGCTGACTTATTGTATAAAAATACCAGGCTTATATCTTGCTGGCTAATTATGGCTAACCAATGGTGCGTAACCATTATCGAACTGAAAGTTATACAACCGTTGTAGAGTCTATAAGGCAAGCATGTTAACACAAATATTTGGCACTATCTGTCTCTGATTACTACCAAGTTTGACGTAGAAGCATGATCATACACACAAGTTGTATTTGATTATTTACTAGAGTAAACACATTACTAACTAAACAGCGGCCAACTCGTAAGTGCTAACAACGTAGGTCACCTGATTCAACAGATGTTTGTGTTGATAGTTCAGAAGTGGTGAAGATGATTTTAGAAGATGATTTTAGAAACTATGGGAACAGAGGAGAGGTCTAATTAAAATACGAGAGAACAAAACAATTAAATGTGAATAGAAAAGGTTTCAAATTGAAAGTTCCCAGAGGTTTGCTGATTATGCGCAGTTCTATAGAACAGGTCACCCAAGAAGGTTGTTCACCAAAGATGGTAGTCGGACAGTGTTACCGACACAACCTAATCCCCTTACATACATACCTAAGTTAAACATAACGTGTCGTTCCTCGGTCTGCGAGGGAACATCTTCCTGTCGATTGGATGCCAACGGTCCAAGAAGCAGGTGATGAAAAGGATTCATATGGAGCAAGACAGGCTGGTGTTTTCAAAGAAGCTGTTGAGAGAAGAACTTCTCGGCTGATAACTTGATATAAACTTCAATGAGCGTAGGCGAGATGTCTTAACGGGAGAAACTAATAATTTTGCTTTGCCTCACAGGTTAGTTAAAAAACCACGATCGACTCCGATATAGAACGAACCATTCAACTTCTCGACCATTTACTTGAAGAGTTTATAAAGCGTTGGTGAATTTATTCTAGCGAATCATTGAATATTAGATGCTGAGTTAAACCATTTTCGAAGGACCATCACTGGAACTGACTGAAGAAAAGCGTCCCCTCCCGTCGTTGAGAACGACTGTGCTCATGCACTATTGGGGTGCGTATTTTATTGTTTACGACACTTCACTATGACCGTCTTAAACTGCGCCTCTGTTTCGGAATATCGTGCAGTTAACAGTGAACCTTGAATACTGAATCTAATATCACCAAGCTGTTGTTAACTACAAATGTAGGCAGTTGCACTGCATTACCCTCGATGTTGGTAGGACTCATCTCATCTGTCAAGTGCTCCTATTCACGAAAAGAATACGGATTGCTCGTCAGACAAAAATTACGGAGCTTAGAAGGTGAATAGAGTTGTCTTAAATCACCGTGCACCATATATGCTACAAGCCGTTTTGTACGACAGATTTGAATGATCGTCTACAGTTAGCTTGTGGTGTATCGTTTTAAGTATGAAAGAATAGGAAAAATAGTGCTCACTATTTCAAAACTGATGAGAATGTTACGGATAGTGTGAACCGATCAGTATTAGCTCAGATCAGCAGTGCCACGTGCACGGAATCAGATTTTTCCAGGAAAAAAAATTTGTTGTTACTAACCCCGTGATCTTCACAGGGGTTGAGCCAACTCAGGATTGAAGCCGGCGATTGATCGCATTTTGGGATGATCACTCTAGGATCACATATTCCTACAAATACTTCATGGACTAAAACGAAGATGATCTTTTCTGGAGAGTGACATTTACTTATTGAAATCTGCAAGAGGACAAGTATAAATGTGAAATGTATGGACACATTAACGCAATAGACACAAGATGGTTATTTTTGTTTTTGTTTTCTGTTTATATGAGGTGAATGAAATGTGTGAATTAGGGAAACTACGATCTGTGGGGTACCAGTATAGTTTGGATTTGATTGAGTAGGACCTCTTGCGATTGCATGTTTAGCCTGTTTATATCTAATTAGGTAGACCGATAAATCCCTTCAAAAAGCGTGACCGTCTTAATATAAGGATGGTCTGGTGTATTACGACTGTTTTAGAAGTAGGCAGTAAATGTCGCATTAGTTTAAGTTGATGACTGTGTGATTAGGATACTTCGACCAAGCGGAAATCTGCTGGGAACAGTTTACCTTGTGGTAGTCGTTTTATCTACCGGTGAGTAATAGTTAATGTGCTATTATGAAATGTTTTTAGGTTTAACGAATACTAAAACTAGTTACCTCCTTCCCTCTATCGGTAGTCGGCTAGGTTTTTTCTACACCACTCTAAGCACTTTTGGTCTACAGTGTTCTGTCCGGATTGCCTGAGTTTAAAAATCGTGTGAGAACCTGTCCGAAGGATGGCATAAACTGCGAAGAAATTGTTTAATCTGAGTAAAATCAGGTGTGAACCACACATAGAAATGAAGTCATTTCTCGACAACGACTCGTTAATATTGTTTACAAAAGTACACGACAAAGAGCGCCGGCTCATGACCTTAAGCATCGTGTACTTTCCGTACGATTAGTGGATTTCACCGCCACACTAATCAAAATTTAGAAATCTCAGAAAGCGGTTCGTCATGCAAAAAGCTTGAAAGTGCATACCATCCAACCCTCAGCAAGCCGTTCAATGCAATGCTGTCCGCTCGGTTTCGAGGCCAATGTAAACGTCAGAACATATAAAACCGGTATCTGCTTAAAGTATCACTCCAATACATAATACTATCCAGGGGCGTTTGTTAATTTCGCGAACTTAATTTCGTGAAAATTAAGACGTTTAAGGTGATGGAACCTAATTGAGTCAGTTTCTCGGAATAAATCGTCCACGGAGAAATCCGAGCAGGGCTACTTGTTTCTCTGATAACTTGACTGGACCAAATCGTTCAGGAGACATTTACAGGTTTGCATTTTTGTGCATAAAGAGGAACACAAGCGAAAGTGGTTGAATGTTCACATATGATAATTCGGTCGTGCCTAACGTGAGGTCATTGAGGCAGTGGTAAACACGGTTGCCTCATGAACAGCGTGTCTGTGGTTCAAGTCCCGGCAGTGGCGATGATATGCACTACTGACGAGCTCTAATGAGAGCGAAATTCGAGTCTAGTGCTTCCTCTGTTCGAAAGGGGCCGACTAAAAAGTCTATGGGAATTCGACAGCTGCGATCAATTGTGGGTGATGTTCAGTCTATATGAAAATCAAAATCCCCTACTACTCATCAGTAATGAAATAAAAGCTGTTTAACATCAGCGTCGTGTTTCTGTATGTGTCGACAAAGTTGAACACTGGAGTCCAGGCGAATACTGTTATAAGCCTAAATCCAAAACGAAAGAAGTATTTTATTGAACATAGATAAAAACAGCGACGGAAAATATACATAATTCTAGAGAACAAACTAGTTTTTAACGAGCAAATAAGACGAGTGACGAAGCAGGAGCATAACTAAAATTTTATTTAAGAAACAGCAATTGATCAGTCTGTGGTAAACGGAATTACAATCAGATGAACAGAACACACAGTCCGGAAGCTGTTAATTAAAGGGTTAGACAGGCGAACGGAACGGGAAGTATGGACTGATGATTCGGATTGCCGAAGCATGAAAGAGATGACTACCAGAATATACGCAGCGTCACCGTAAATGATTTGCACCACACGTTATGGGTTTGTGACATCCAGTAGCTGGTACGTCATAAAAAGAAAAATGCATTTCTTATCGTTTCAGTCAATTAATCTTTGAGTACAGTGGAGTAAGACATATTCAGAAGGTTGTGGCATGGTCGCTTATTTATTATCATAAAAGGAGGCAAATAAATTCAAGCAATCCTGTCGAACAAAGCAAAGAATTGTAACGGGACGACAAATATATACACAGGATAACGATCACAGACAGTCTCAACGCAATCTAAAACCAGAGAAAAGACGTAACGAACAATCACAACCAGTGTATTGGTTATACAGAGACGATGTGTTGATCCGCACAACGCCAAGTGCAACATGACGAACAATGTCCCAACAAAAAAGGGTTTTTAAATCGTTGAAACAAGTCAGTCCAGGAGGGATCAAATGTAACAGTTCTAGGGACGTTCATGTCGAGTGGAAAACCTTGAGTAATACGTAGGCGAACGACCTAAAATAGATAAAAAGGGGGAGAACATAAGCGGAAAGTTTAAACTGCATGCTCAACAGTTTCTGTATTGCTACAGAATCACGCTTCAAATGACCCACACATCAAGATTCCTGCAGATAAGCAAAACTCTGCTTTGAACAAATCAAAAGCTGTAGCGGTAAAGTCAATCCGAAAGATGAAAGTCAACCTGGATAAGTCATACTTATCTAACCTGAAACAGAAACCAACACTAGGTTTTGCGGTTTGCCTAACATACTTAAATTCACGGTACCACCACAGTCAACCGCTTGTTACACAGGAATGCCAAACTATGTTCTGGACAAACTTCTGTTTCTTTTCGTAAGCTTGTTGAGGAGCGTATAGTTCATTCTGTCGGAAATTCCACATAACTTTGCTCAAGTTTGGGTGAACACCTGATCAGCTGTGACATCGTATTGTTGTTCTTCACGATTCCAGTGCAAGAAGTCCGAGTTTCATTCGCCAACGTCTGAAAGCAGGTGCTGTTGTGATCGAAAGAAATGGCTCATCCATCTTTTCACTGCTTTTTAATCCGTCATGCAAGATTTGGGAAACAAAGTGCTGTTCAGCCTTTCCGATCCACCTAGAATATGGTGGCGATATTTCAACGATACACCATGTATCCGGTGTAAACCTGAAGGAATAAGACCGGTGAGTGTGTGAGGGAGACCTTTGTGTCCAGTCGGTCAATGTTGGTTAACCAATTCCTAGGATAGCTCCAAACTGAAGCCCCCAGCTCTAGAGAAATAAGCAGAGAGGAACTACAATAGTAAGATTTACACTAGGAAGGTAAATATTAAAAATATGACGCAAGAAGCATTCTATTATAAGAGTACATTTTAGTGCATTCTATACAGGATAGATAGTAAGATAATAATGTAAAGTTAGAATGGAAGAAAACAGACAAAATAATCATCATACAGTACACCAACAATGCTCAAGAAAGGGGAAAGTAAAAGCCCACAGACAACCAGGTTTTTAAAAATAGAAGCGGGTGGGTTCCAAACGACAGTAGACGTGGACCCTGACGTACTCGTCTTTTGGCCGACGATGCAATATGAGTACGCTAGCGACCTTCTAAGCCCAAACGACCAGTGCATTCGCGGCTGCACACATCGCATCGCCACATACTCATGTCACCACGACCTGTGCCGCCGATAGTTCCCCACGCATACAGACACACGCACGTACATAAAGCTGTTCAGCCTTAATCGCACTTGGGCTGTTTAAGTTGTGGCCTCAGGTAACCCATCTTTTTGGTAGTTTTTTTTACACACCATTTCCCAAACACACTAAAATGTACCACATGATCATTGCTTCTTATGAAGCTCGTATACTTTAATTTTTCTGAGTTAAATAGCTTGATAAAGACTCCGTTTGAAGATCGATTTATTTCAAAATCTACCGCCCGTTTTGATTCAACTCGCTGCGGTTTAAATAAGGAATTACTTGAAAACGAATATCAACATATTGCACAATATATTCTTCCATGTGCGTTCTGTTCACTGGTCGGAGATAATAACTACCGCACTTCATTAAGGGTCTGAACTAAAGAGACGTCACAGTGCCATGACGCAACGTCAATACCACCCTACCCCTTCAAATGCTACTTACCTTAGTGTCCGGAAGATAAACCGTGTTAACCATGAGGCAGACAATGAAAAAAAACAAAGATTTACTTGTTAGAAAACAGTGGTACCGAATCCCAAAGGTTCAAATTGGCCACAGGACTTCTTGGTTTGTAGAATCTGCGCTGGAAAGTCTCAGATCACGTAGGCCCATTATCACTAGCGGCCTGAGCATAGTAATCGCGAAAATATGTTTTTAGAACTGAAGGTCTTCAAGCTACACCTGTGCTCATTACAATCACAAGATGGTTTGGTTCGTAGTCTCCTTCATTGTATAAGTAGAGATTCATTCACGGGGATAGGTTTAACAACTTGAAAGTTGCTTCCCAGTTTGTCGGGAGTACTAGGTTGCTACCTTATAAGAATGCGTTTTGCTTATCGGCAAGCGAAGGGGTTGAGTGTTCATATATGATAATTCGGTCGTGCCTAACGTGATGTCAATGACGCAGTGGTAAACACGATTGCCTCATGAACAGCGTGACCGGAGTCCTATTCCCAGCCGTGGTAAGGACATGCACTACTGAAGAGCTCTAATGAGAGCGAAACTCGAGTCTAGTGCGTCTGCTATTCGAAAGGGGCCGACTGGAAAGTCTATGGGAATTCGACAGCTGCGATCAATTGTGGGTGATATTCAATCTATATGAAAATCAAAATCCCCTACTACTCATCAGTAAAGTGTAGTTATTGAAATTGTTGAACTTATGACAAGTAATGGAATGGCTAGAGACAAAGTCCAGCCACAACGCAGCAGAAACGGAAGATTTGAAGTTTCGGATACATTTATTTGAGTTCTAAATACAAGGACTTCTATAGATGGCTTTACGTAATACAATTCTTTCAACGATATAAAACCCCGTTGTGCCAATCATATGAGGTCTTCCAGCTGTTTCAGTCGCAAGGTACTTTCCCGATTGACAGTTGCTGGATCAACTGCATCAGGGTAATTAGTCATTGGTTGTAGTCTCGCCGTTCTGGTTGGAGGACCTAACACTATAGCGTAGTATGATCTGCAAATATTTGTCCCGGAAACCTGGACCACCACAAGATTAGAAATTGTTTGATCCTCATTTCTAGAATGACAAAGTTGTGCCAAAACCAGCAAGGCATTATTCGTTGTGCAGGTCGAAATTGTGAGATGTTTGGTTTATTTGGCATACGAAGCATTGTTTGTTGCAATTTTGTCTCAAGTATACTTGGCTGTGTATATTTTCGATTAATCTTATGTTCTCCTGCGTGTGGGAAGAGGTCTTCGTTAACATAAAGAGGTACACCAATCTGTCAATATTCTCACGCATAAACTATGAATCCTCACAATGAATACTTTCTGTATGGTTTGATCTCCAAACACAACAGAAGAATCACATGATGGATGTAACGAACTTATTCAGAAGCAAAGAATGTATATTAAACAACCTATCTACAGTTTGGAGCGAAGGTCCATGTTGCCGGTAAATTGCATCTAAAATAAAGTACAACCACAATTTCCTCCACCCACATGTTTTACCTGCCAGACTATAATTCTATAAACGAATCCCAATTTGAACATTGTACATGATCTGTAATTCTAACACTGTTACTCTTCAGATTACGATGATATCATAGTTGGCTTTCTGAGTCAACCTATCAAGTGCTTTTTAGTCATTCGCCCTTCTTGAGGTGGAGCGAATTCGATGCGTCGAATTGACATTAGTCACAACAGCATAAATATAGCCTCATCCGCCGCTGGTAGTCGTTGGAACCGTATCCAGTCGAATATAAGTATGAAGCTAAAGTCGGAGAGATAGAAAATTTTCTCCATAACCCAACCTCATCTTAAGTTCTGTCGTAATACTCGTAGTTATTTGAAATAGATACCGCACTGGGAAAAGACTGTCCACGGTTTCTAATTTATAGCCATCCGTTGCTGATGTTAAATGTCTTAGCTGAGTGTTCAACCTCGTATTCCAAACACCAGACTTTAGCACACACACACACACACACACGCAATCTGTAAACGGATCTGTGATCTGTGGATTTTTTAAATGGCAGACAAGCACGGTGGGTGTCAATGAATACCAAAATGGCAAGGTCTAAAGGCCACTTTGAAACAAGGAGCTATCGGCAAATATTTGACCAAACTGATGAATCGCTACGCCACAGTTTTGCAATCGCTTTTCATTATTGGCGCGTGTGCTGTTCCAGTGAATTTGGAATGTTAACCGAACAACCAATGCAATCACTGAACTAAGTCCAAAAGACAGAATTTGGCACATGAATCGATCTGGAATTGTTAATAGTATGGCTATGTGTTGTGAACTTGGCAGTCTTGTTTCGTTTGAAAGAAACCAAAACATTCTCTATTGGTATCTGAAGTCTTGCAGTGCTTGTTTGGATTTTTTAGAAAAACTATACCTTCGGCTTAATTAATACAGCGTCTGTCGCACCTAACAAAAAAGGCTTGTAACCATTAGTTTTTTCTGTGGTTACGTGATCAGTTACGTTTGAATTCTTTCGAAGATTGATAAAGAAGTTTGTTACAAGAGGTGATAATCACCGACGACATATATCACGAAGATGTTGCCATATTTCAATAGATTCTGTCGTGTTTCTTGGGAACCACTTGATAACTAAACATACATGAGGTAGATACAAATAAATAACGATGCCATAAAAATAAAAAATATCATAGGTCATTTAGAGTTTTAACAACACGGATATACAACATAACGTCGCTCAGTAAAACTAGAAACAAAGCACGACGTATCGAAATTCCTATGGGGAACTCGCTAGTTTCAATCAAGCTTCCACTAATTTGTAAATCTGTTACGACCATAATCGTAGTTTTTGCTGCTCATCTTGTGGCAAAAACGTTATCGTGATTGCACGCTCCGTTAGAGAAATTTACCCACTTCGTTTACTTACACTTATTGGTGCATGCTGGGTCCCAGGTATGTGTTGCTTTGTGGATGATAAGGTGTCTATAATGAGTCAGCGGATGTCGATCGTGGACCATCGTGATCGAAACGCTAGTGCAATGAAAACGAGCAATTTGACCTACGGTACTTGTACATCTCCATACATGCTCGAAGACTGTGGTTACAGCGGTGTGTTGGAACAATTCATCAACTTGACTCGGTTAGAATGCCTATTTATTGGCAGGCTCTTCTGGGCAACCTTCTCGCCGGAATGCCGGTGAAGTGGTTGTGGTTAACGATTTTTTTCCGAGTCCGTAATACTGGGTGAGAAGTGAAGCTCGCAACATGAAGAATTGTCGGTTTTCAACTCGTCCACGCCTCAGAAGTATAAGCAAAGGTTAAATTTGTTGTGAAGTATCAGCTCGAGTATGGACATCACACATTATTGCATGATTACTATTTTCTGACTGTATGGTCCATGTAAACTTGGTAATCTAAGGTGTCGACATCCACATTGACGGGATGTGCACAAGTCAACTGTTTGTTTTAATAATCGTTTCGTCGGATAAGAACTTCATTGTTTACAGGATCACATTTTACTCATATCCCATTCCGAACACCACAGCATGAAACGTGGTCCAAATAACTATAGGCTAGTTAAATACTGGGTAAAGAAATTCCCTGAAATGTCGCCAACCAATATCACAGTAAAACTAACGAACGGTTAAACATGTCTTGGTCACGTTCAAACAAGTGTTGCTCCCAATTTGCTGAAAATGCCGGTTGGCAAACAAACTACCCACCCTTCATTCAGACCAAAAATCAATTTTAGTAAATTTTGTATCACGTCTAGTCTTTGGGAATTCTGTTTACCGAGGTTTTTGAAAGAAATTAGAAGGTCAATTGGAATGTGCGTATTTTCGGTAAGTTTTTGTCTCTAACTGTAAGATTATGTGACAAAGGAGTTATGTGAGTTATGTCATATAGAGCTATTTAGATTAGCATTGCTTGTGTCTAGGTTCACTGAAATACAGAGCTAGTTTGAGTTAACGCAAAGATCATGGTGTGGGTAAGGTATTGTATGTTGACGACCTGTCTTACTTTAAACGGTGCGTCAAACAAAAAGTTAACTTGTTAACACCCTATCGGTCCGGATGGACGCACTACTTATCTCAAGCTGTCAGTAGCACGCATCAGCAACGATAATAAGGGATTGAATTAATTATGACACGCTCTGCAACCAACGCTGAAATATCCGTTGTGTTTCTATCTGATTGAGAGACAGTCTGAAGGAGATCTGGTTTACAAGCAACCTATAATTATAAGTTCCCTCCGGATTTCACAGACAATTCCTCAACGTCAAGTAGTGAAAGTCCTCTTTTAATGATCAGTTGACCGACCTTGCAGACGCGGAAAAAGATATCGTGATAACAATATTGACCCTAATCTTTACATCTATCACAAAAAAGACTGTTTTCCTTTTCTATATAGCAGATTCCCGAACGAATTATAAAGGCCATCTGATGAGTACGTTACGGTTAAATACAAGATCTCGAAACAAATCGAAGGCACGATGTTTTCTCATGAGTACACTCGATGTATTCGACTTTCATTACTTGGTGAAAACTATGGTGAACAAGTGAAATAAGGCCTTATATCAAATGTTATATCACAACAGTCTTGGATAGATTTGCTGTGTACTAAAACACTTATGCTCAGAAGTGTCCAATATTGGTTGAGAATCCTCTGGTATGTCAAAATGAGGTTGGGACTTTTATAAACACGCTCAGTACAAGACCAAACTCCGTGTTCCTCATTAACATGTAAACACATTTCAACTCAGTTTGACCAGATCAATATGCACTAGGAATTAAATGAATTGTGTTGCAAATCTTTCATCTTTTCACATGAAAAGCAAACAAATTGAGGTAACGTCGTATAAGTTTAAATTCTCTGTAACATCCGAGCAGATGAATTAGAATAAAATACTGACTAAGTTTGGGTATTTATTCGAAAAACGTTTTGGGTTAGTAGCAGCTTCAAAAGAAGTCTGGCGAAACTATGCCAAGTAAACGCATGACACCACTGATGAAGCTGTTCATACTGCGTTGAAAACGGTACAGGCACATAAAAGTACACACGTTGTTTAACCGAATAGAAATTCTGAATTGGTTGCTTTAGAGCGTGTATGAGGCTTAAGCAAATAATCTTTGTATCCGGTGACCACTATATGTTTAGGCTTCAGACAACGCATGACATTGTTGTCAGTAGGAGAAATCAATTAACGGCAGAACTGCTAGCATTTCCAGATGAGTAATTTGTGACTGGGACTAAATTCCTTGTCTTGAAAGCAAGGGGAAGCACAACGTCACATATGTATCGCCTTATAAAACTCAAACTAAACTTGCCACTCGACTTGGTATTAACTACGAATGACCCAAAGTCATTTCGCGGAATGTCTAGAGAAACTCATAAATTTAATTACTGGTTGTTTTCCCAACAAAATTTAAATGATAATTTTGACTTAATTAAAACACTAGACAATCTGAATATAAGACAGAAATACTTTCAGTCTATCAACAGAGAATCCGGCTTTTTCGAGCAGTCCACGGCGTGAAACGGTTAGAAAACTGCTAAAAATATTTTGTCTTGCTACTACATGAATGAGTTAGCGGATAAACAGTGGAAACCGACTGGAAACCGTACATTAAGAATGGCAGGATCACTCAATCAGCACAAAAGCCGATGTTTCTTTGATGTCTATCCTTGCCATGAATGATTAGAAGTAGACTAAACTTGCTGGATGACCAGTTCATCCACGTGATACCATCCGTAAAATCCTCGGCTTCCGTTCGGTGAATGACTTTTTGAGTTAGGTGATAATGTAGAGAATACCTCGGTGAGCTCTCAAAGAAAAAATGTATCCAATAAACGTTGACTCGCTACCGCAGGTGCTCCTCTGAATGAAACGGGTTGAGTTCTCACGTGAATTCATGTTGTTTCATATTACTCATTTATATGTTCTCGTCGATTACCTTAAGTAACTAGTTCTTATATATGCGAATCATATTTCGTTCGAGTTCGGTGGACATATTTATAAGTAAGTTGGTGATTTTGCAACACCGGTGGGTACAACACTGACTGATATTTCTCTTGGAACGGTTGATAATAGGCAATCTGGTTGCATTAACCGATTTTTTTCTTATGTACTTTGTGTCGATGACAAATTTAACAGTTACCGATTTGGATGATTTTATAACTCTTCTACACCAGTTTAATTTCATCCATCAAAGCCTCTAACTCACTGGTGAAGAAAAGCTGGATGACTCACTACCTTTCTTAGCTATTCTTATTTCTAGCTTGATCTAGCCGATCTGTTTATCGGAAAGCCATATGCAGCAGACAGTACCTACCATTCTGTTCATATGCTTCCGGGACCTATGAACGTGGTCTACTGTAAATGCCTCTCATCGAGCACAGAAATGATGCATGACCGACTATTCGAAAGCTAAGGAGGGGCTTTCGAAGAATGTTGCGTTTGCAAGTGAGTATCCGGCCGTTTGTTGAAATTCATTGCAAGGAGTGAGTGACCAATTCCCAATCACAGTCAGCCTCGAGGAAACAGGTATTCGTCCACTTTCCCTGCGCGGGAGATCACAATAATAATGACGTAAGTCGAATTCTTAAATTGTTTGACGATCACACTTACCTCACATGCAAGATTGCTGTTAGTGCAACAATGCACACCAGCTGTCTGTTGGCAGAAAGTAGACACGACCACTGTCGTTGTCGTAGCACCTAATCCGTTTACCCCACCCTCATATGCATTCAAGTGACGAAAGTAAGTTTTGTTGTTTTGTTGCCATACCTAAAACCCATCTACTTGAATGTTTTACGTAGTCGATGGCGAAAATGCATACCTCTTGCATTTTGATGATAGACATGGAATTGTTATCGCTTTGTTCACAAACCTACCAACACGGCTCGTACATATCTTCATCGCGAATGTCGGCTGCACACCAGAGCTTACTGGCAAATGGACGGGGTGGTTTATGGAAACATTCTAAAACCAGTTCTGTCTGGTAGTTTCGTCATTAGGCTTGAAGGTCAAACTACCATTTTTGTGGCCGTAATCTTATATTTTTTGCCATCATGAACCACCAGCAGCAAACAATAACGCTATCAGAAACGATAACCAATTTACAGGGGCACATTCACAAATATCTCACGTAAACGCATAATAATATTCCTTTGTCTGTTGCTCTCCATCTTGTAAGAAGGTGTGCTGAAACAAAAGCAACTAAATGTGACGTTGAGCCTGCCGTGGCTTTAGCAGGTATGCGGGGATTACAGTATGTTAATCAGTTCGCTTTTTTGCATTTTCGTACGAATTTTGTAATGTTTATGTCAAATGTTTTGTGATTTAAGAGAGTCTAATAAATGAACCCATTCCATACGAAAGGCTTTTTTAAACAATCGAAGTGTCCAAATGGCCCTACGTGCTATGAATGAACAACGAACTTTACCGCTGTGTAGCAGATGAGTGGTTTGCTTCATACCTCCGTTTCAATCTCCCTCGGTTATCTTCACAACGAACTTCAACAACACTGCTTTATAAACATTTGTTTTGAATGACGTGATTATTATCTAGTTTATAAGATGAAGTACTACAGTAACATTTCGTGACGAGTATTCAAGGCATCTGTTTGAATGTTTAAAGAGAGGCAAAAATAGTTCAGTGTAGTCCGTGAAAGAAAGAATCTTTTGGTCTTGTAGAACTTGTCGGCGATTGATAGATGCTAAGGTAAGGGAATCATCCAGGCTGTCCTTGAGTAGTAACGTTATATTTGCAAAGGTTAAGTGCGGATAAATTGAAAACTTCTGGGAGTTCCGTATTTTCCAACCAATACCAGATTTATTTCGCAGAAGTGATGTTGTTTTAAACCAGCGCAATCACCAGATCCTTCGGAAGTTTAGACCCTATCGCTCGTACTCGATTCGACTCAAAGATGTGATGTGACCGACTCGTCAGAATTGAATACGCTAACTAGGTCTTATTGATTCAAAGTAGTTTTCAACTGCTGTCTAAAGGCACGCAGCATACCATGTAAGGTAATATGTCACTCACCCCAGGTTTGAAGATAAAACATACGTACGCTGATGGTTAGCTTGAATGAATTTAGACCATGCTTACTCCACCAAAAATGGAATAAATCCAATCAAACAGTTGATGACTTATATACCAAGAACATTACCGAACTAAAGACATGTTATAACTCACAATTGCCCACCTAGCTTTCAAGGATCTGGATTGTGCGATATCGCCTCGCATGCGTTTCAAGGTTTACGAGTATAGTATGTGTTTCACCTTCCGCGTGATAGACCGGCTGTAATAAATTCATATATACCGCGTGGCTAGATAACAAACATTTGGTATTGTTTCCGGAAATACCAACAACTTTTGCGACCGCTCTTTCCTTATCACGAGGCACCGTCTTAACGAAAAAGTGAGAACAAATCTCTGATTTAACGGCCCTATATATTTCAGCTGACACAAACTTACACACACAAGGTTGCCAGAGATCATACCTGTAAAATGAAAGTCGCTGAGGTGATGCAAAATTCACAAAATTATTTATTTCTCAGTAATGCCGTAGATCGCAACTCCATGAATATGGATATAACTTCGTTATGTCCGCAAAATGTAAGAAGGCAATCATTTCAAGAAGTCGAATTTTCTCACTGGGTACTAAAAACTAGTGACCATGTTTTGGACCGTATTTCTGCCTGATTCAAAACATGCAAGTTTCAAAACGTTTAAATGCATGTGGTTGAATTTTGAGTAGCTTCGCAGATTCGGTAGGTAAGACACTGGTAAGGTTGAAGTCAGCCGAGCGTACCGTAAAAGGTCCGAATTTTATAAATTCAATGAGGACATGTCAAAGTACCTAGCATCCAATTGGATGAGGTGATTGCGTGCGCGCAGACCAATCAGCTGTCGACAGCTCACATGATGAGTGGCCTCACCAGACAGACGCGACTGCCCAGACAAGGATGAAATATCGCACCATACTTTTTAGAAAGGAAACGGGTATGCAAGATAATACTGCTTATTAGTTTTCCAAAAACTTCCAAGCCAGACTGAAGTAACATCGCACGTGCCTCAGTAATCGATTAGTTATAGGCCAGTGGCTTCTGGTATAGACTGCCAAAAATCTATGGAAGGTATGCTCTTGTCTAATTTTAATACCTCGATATATATGTTAAATGTTCTGACTCGATCTAGCAGCATAAAGTACGTTATTTTTATGATATTTTACAACCTAGAAAAGTGGACATATCGATATCAAACATACAAACCGTTAGATGACAAATTGACTGATCAGTTGGGCTACAGGAGAATATCCAAGTGGACGAAATTCATTTGATAATGTCTGTCTGTATTATGAGAACAGAAAAAGGAAGTTGGCGATTCCACCAACCAATCAGTAGTGATCTCAAATTGGGGGATGTTCAGATAAGCGTGAACAAAAGCCTGTCTGTCATTCAATCGTGGGTAGTGTGTCAGCAATTGGGCACTGTTTAAAAATATCACGTATAAACCCAGTTGTATGCATCAGTTTTATATTTAGCTCAAATCCAGCATATGATTTAATTTTCAGTTTGGGACCTTACATCGTACGGTGGTCACTTCGGTTATAACTAGACACCGGTAGCTTCTGTTAGATACATCACGCATTCATCACAGTCCAATCTCTGGCCAACACATGAACCACAGCGCATAGGTAATAACTTTCTCCCTTCTGCACATACTTATTTGAGGAACTAATCGACGAAAATGTTTAGGTAGTTGACAACTATACAGGACATCTTATCCATCTCGATAAATCAAGGACGAACAACCGAAACAATATACAACTGTGCGATCGTGAATATACAGTATATCATAATTTAAAGTTCACACAATTGTAAACAGGATATGAGATAAGGGCGGTTATTAACAACTGAATACACTCGAACGGTGCTGAGTGTAACCCATTCAACTAGCTATCAAGAACTCGCTTCGAAATCAACAACTGTTTTCATTGAAACAAATACACTAACATGGTTTCATAAACGAATGCAAATATTTTGTAAATCGACCAATCCGTCCGTAGGTGGTCTCACGTGAATAATTTAGAGCTTATGTGTATGGAGTCAAATAAACCACACAAATTGGCATTTGGTTCACGCTTCGTGCGTGGGTTAAAAGTACATGCAAATTAGGACTACAACTTTGAGAAGGCATGGTGAGCAGATGTACCTGAATAAACTGATGAAACTAATTTTCTTGTGATTGAGTTACTATATAACATTGGTTGACTGGACGTAAATAACTTACTGATGAGTAAATAACTTAGTCAAGTCCTAAATTTGGTACATACCTATCGAACTAGCCTGTTTAGAACCCATAAAAATTAAACTGAAAATATTTGTTTTATACTGCGCTATTCGCCAGGTCAATGAACTACGTATTTAGCATCTAATCACTAGCTTCAATGCTGTATTTCTTTTGAGGAATTCCGAAAATACCGCTCAGGCACCAATTAAAACAACAAAGAACTGGGCGTTGTTGGGATTGTTTTATCCACTTATACAGCCTACTTACGCGGTGAAGTTCACGACATACTAATCAACTACCATAGAAAGCCACTATTGATTTATATACGAACTTAAGTCCATGTGAGATTATGATTATGATGTCGCACTTACCACGTGTGGCCTTTCGTAATCGCTCCAAAGTAGGCTATTTCACATTCATCGTGATACGCTTGGCAAGATTCCAGTTCATGGGTAGGTAAGTAATTTCGTGATAATAATCGGAATGACTGAAGACCAATGAGTACCGTAGCTAGCACTTGTTTTCTATGTTGTCAGTTGATTTTGAACAGGTTTCTGCAGTCAGCCAGTTTCATATTCTACAAGAGTGACCGAATTAGAAACAGATCTCTATTCGCTTAAACCCATTACCAATGCGTTTATTTACAGGACATGACAATCAGGAAACATGAAGATTAGTTATTTTTAAATGTTCTGCTCATAAGACATTTAAAATGACAACATGCACAGTTGTTCGGATGGATTAAGTTGCTGCATGAAACTACATAGAAAAATAGACATTCTGTTTGATAACTCATAAAAGTGCGGTTCGAATCGGTAAATAATTATGGTTTCACATATTATTACATAACAAACTAGCGTCAGCTTCAAAACATCGACAGGCTTAATCAATAAAACGAGACGTTTGTAAACAACGGCCTTGTTGAATAAACGATTTGCTTCCGTGTAACTATCGGTTTCCGAGTCGACATTAGATTCATACAGTGGACACAAGCAAAAAAAGGTGTGCGAGCAAGTTTGTCTACAGTTTTACTGTGCATTCCGTGTGAACCCAAACGAACCAGACTACCAAAGCAGGTGAATCATACTCGAATAAACTGAGAGAGGTAAAAACTAATTCCTAATTTATCAAAAGTGAGAATAATAGATTCTCTGGAGCTAACGACGGAAGTCAATATTAACAACATGAAAAACGAGTAATTAGTACGTAAGTACAGGGTAAATTATGTTAATTGATTCAACCTAGTAACGACGGGAGACGAAATTCATTATCAGATCAACAACATCATCATCGTCATCATCACAACGACTATGAACCTAACCACAAGTACTGTGGCTCGGGCGGCCGCTCACACCAACGGTGACGCGGAGTACTTTAGAAGAGGAAGAAAAGATGTTGAAAGGGCTAAAAAATAAGTAAGTAAAAAACCAAGCGGAACAACTAGAAATGGTATGAGTGCAGGTATACCATTGACTGCAGCACACCGCCATCTCGGACAGAGTTTTCAACTACCGATTTAGGTGAACATGAAGACCCCAGCCAGGCAGGTGATACCTACCCACTTTGCTCAATGGAACAGCCAGGATCTTCATATTTCGTGATCACGTTGTTGCGTGACCACTACGCAGTTTCACCCAACTGTCGATGATCTCAGTGGATAATGCCCGGCACGACAAATGGTCAGTTGGCATGCGGAATATGTGCCTCAACCAGCGCAGGCTGGGAAACGCGATTACTTGACCAACATGTCGGACAGCGCGGACATTGAAGACGCCACTGTTTGCCAGCTGTCTTGCCCTCAGAAAACAATTATCATTCGAGGGCATATGGGAGACAGAAAACTTGGGGGGGGCGAGATGGAGGGAGAAGGGCGTAGTGGCTGAGTAATGTCAGTGTCGGGAGAACGATAACTTCTGATACTTTCCGGTCGTTTATGCCGCGGAAGCGGGTTGACTTGAGGGACTCCACTCAGAGTCTCCAACGCAAAAGTCTGACCTGCGAGACAACAGGATACAGAGTTTTCTTGGGGAACCCCACCAGGAAACAAAGACCCAAAAGTTTGACTCACTTGGCAGTGAACGTCTTCCCTTGCCCAAGGGCGCAATGAACATGCCGTTAATGTCCAATTCTGAGCATTACTGCACATAGTGGATGTACTAGAAGCTGCATTAGGCCTCTGGATTATACCGGATGTTATTCCGCCGTATTAGGTAATACACCGGCGGTCACGGTCAACGGTCGGGCCATCGGAATGCTTCTGGTTTGATGGTACTATTATAAACCCTTCCTCCTGATTCGGAAGACAGCAGCGCTCAAAGGATCCTGCCTTACTTTCTAAGCACTTCTACGAAATACAAACCCGAGAACATCTGCTTTTCGTCTAATTGCTGTTCTCTGGTCTGTTTGACAAGGTTAGACCTGGATGGACCGAAGTTCTAGTCAGTATAACCCACCGGATCAACACAATACACAAGCCTGACCAAGACGTCCAGATAACAGAATAGGTCAGGAGAATTGAAAGTGGTTGAGCGCACATATGACAGTAACTGTCTTGGCAAGTTGTGGTGAGGTGACCTGGGCATTATTCACAGGCGAATTTGGCTAAACGTTTGGATAAGCTAGTCTAACCATATCTAATATGCTGTTAGTTGTGCAGTGGTTAACGTGGTTAGTACATGAAGAAGTGTCCAGAGTTCACATCCAGACCGGCTCGGTGCATAATGTACAGCAACGCGAATAAGCATTATACCACTGATTGAGTCTGCTGAAATTAACGGTCA
Source organism: Paragonimus skrjabini miyazakii (assembly GCA_014338405.1). Classification (NCBI taxonomy): domain Eukaryota; kingdom Metazoa; phylum Platyhelminthes; class Trematoda; order Plagiorchiida; family Troglotrematidae; genus Paragonimus; species Paragonimus skrjabini miyazakii. The sequence goes on along the minus strand of JTDE01001372.1, from coordinate 20,943 downwards.
GTTCCTCCAACCAAATCACCAAGGACGAGAAGTGGCCTTTGAAAATATGGATATACATTGTGCGGGAAGTGTTAACAAGGAAAGTGACGATGCACTACTGCCAACTAATGCAGAGACACGTCAGCAATGTAAAACGGTGGCTGCGTTTTTGTATTTTCACTTACCCTTTAGCAGATGACTAAAAATAGACGTCCCTCGTGGGCACAGTATGCGAAGATATACTACTGATGAATTCTAACACGGGAAGAAGTCAAATCTAGCGCTACTTTTCAAAACAGGCTGGCCCGAAAGTCTCTGACTGTGAAGGCTATTACTGAATGGGTGTTGTTCTCTATAAACTAGGGGCGGATAAAACCTGAAAACCACGTCATTAAATGTTACGGAAGCGAACAACAGCACACTTTAACGAAGAAACATGCTTACCAACTATCAGTACTACTTTGCACAACAGACACTCCACAAAGACACATATCAGCGAGTATGAAACAAGCTTATCTGGCACGGATTAATAGACAGAAATGTATTTTTCAAAATCGGTCATAAACAAATTAAATCCTGTTACACTTCTGTCAGACAAGGGCAATGATCAACAACTAGCGAATTTCGAACGCGACTGCAAGTGCCGCATCGCCCTATCGTTCCTTACCTGCGCGGTGTTAGAGGCACATCTCATGGATAGCCGGCCTGTTGTTGTCAAGTTGCTTACTTTGGAAGAACCACAAAACGGCTATCGGGAAAAGATTGCAAAACTTCTTGAGGTGGCTTCCTAACAGTGCAAAGATGCCTATTTAAGTGTCGTTCATATTGACCTGACTAACAGTGGCAGCCCGCTGAAACCGAAAGAAGCAGCCCGAAGCGTCTGGAAAGCTCGTCAATCCAACTGAAGAGCACAGGCTGTTGCAAGCTGACTTTACAATTTATTTCTGCGCACGCAAAGCAGTTCATACAAACTCTCCAATTCGGTTGGCCACATCCCCACAAGTCACTTGAATCTCGGGCAACCTTGAAACACACAACACAGCAATCAAGTACATCGTGAAGTGTAGGTATACCACTCTTAAGTATTCATCAACATCCACTTTTCTCTAGGAAACTGTGATCCACCCACCGTTTGTGAAATGTAATAACCCGTGTGACTTGTTCGGGTTATAACATATATTGTATGAGTTCGATATATATAATTTGCGCATAAATTGTGTGAATAGCAAAATAGTTAGTTTGGGATAAATGGTAAAATTTGGGGAGTGAGATCTCAAACAAAACACTTGTCAATGAGCCCAAAATAGCGAGTGGCACGAAGCAAATATACCTGTGAAGTTTTATTTCCTACCACAGCTTGTCTGAGGTGCAGAGAAGAACAGTAAAAATGCGGAAAGTACTCCTCTTTAGCCAGAAGGGTGAGATTTACCTACTGCTTTATCTTCCGTTTATATGTAGCACGTACTGGCTTTGATTTGGGTGGACATCTGGTCCCAGTGGTTGATACCCCATAAACTTCCGACAAGATATTTCTCGGGTGAAAGTGATGGCTTTTACCATGGGGTGCGCCAACACCAGGACACCACAACGCTCTGTCTCAGAGTGCTACATCATAACCTTTTCTACCAATATAAATGTTGCCCATCAATACAACCTTAATACAAATATTGAACTTGAATAAATGTTCTAATCAGAAAATTTATCACACCGGTTCGAACTATGCTGTTTCACGAGACATATTCAGAATCATCATCATGAGAAAAGAAAACGGAAATACAACGTATCGACAGACACAGTTGCTTTTAAGAAATCCACGGGTAATAGATTCAAGAAACAAAGTACCAGAACTTATTATGATCTGGGGATGAAGTGGATTATCAGACACATGAAAAGAGATAACCCACGAGATTCAACTCGCAACTGGTGCAGTAATCTACAGGCAGATGAACTCGTGACGGGCAGTTAGAAGAAAATGGGTTTCTGTGGATTTCACTTAAAGGATTGCTAAGAGCGATCGGTATTCTTTTCAGGAAAATTGATCAATCACCATCTCCTGTGATATCATGTGAGAATTAAGATGTTTCTTACTTTCACCAAAGTACTAAAGTGGAAACAAGCCCAATTAATCTATCTATACAATAAGAAGCATGTCATGCCTTCAGTCACAAAGTATTAGTTTGACGAGTTACAGAAAGAAATCACGGTTGAACCATTTATCTTTGAGCAACAATTCAATAGAAGATAAAGACAAGTTAACGAATGTGTCATTATTTTGTCGTCTTTTGTAAGAGGCATTCGATTTAATTATGCGAATTTTACATGCAACTGCTTGGAAAATTTGATATTTTAGTACGGGCAACTTTTTTGAATGAGCTGTCTCCATTACTGTTGAGATGACATATTTGTCCTCATCCGCATACCAGACCGTACTTAATAATGAGCAGAATGGAATTTTGAACAAAACAGTCAGAACACGAAAACTGGTAGATTCAAGAATTTCGTACTGACTCATCAGTACCAAATTTACAATAAGGTGGATCGGTTTTTTATGGCAAACAATTTAGGGGGTTGATAATCATTAAGCGGGTTAAGGTAAGACACTAGGTCCAGGGAATGGTCAAGTTCACAAACAGTATTTTTCTGAACACAGAGAGCTGGCTTGAGGCGACTGATTGCTACAGCTTCAGCAAACCTCAGGAATCTTGAATCGGAGTAACGCAACAGGACTCTGAATGCACAAGCTGGATCGATAGCACGATTAGTAGTGAGGACGTGTATAGCGACTGATAAAACTGGCTGTTTACGTGTTTCAGCAACATTGCCGTTCTCCAGTAACACGAACTTTGGGCAAGTGTTCTTTCATTCTGGAGATCAGGCATCTTTCGGTCCTGCCTAAGTAACTTTCACCGCAGTTACATGTAAATTGGTAAACACAATGTGATGTGGCACAGATAAGCTGATCTCCTTTGATTGAAGGCACTGATAACTTCTGGGCCCGAGAGAGTACACGTAGTTCAGCCGCATTAAATTTTCGTTTAAGTGAATTTCTCAGTCGTTGTGTTGTATGCCGCATTACATGGTCACCCTTGGAGGGCAGCTGTATGTAAACTCTCTTTTCCTCTACAGTGATCACTTCTTCGGACGGCGCTTTTTATCTGCTATGCCTTTTTACGAACTTTTTAGGGTAACCGTTAGATTGTAAGACAGAAGTGATCAAGTCTAGTTCCTCCGCAAGTTTTTCGTGAGTATAGATTCGTCTTGCCCGTATGAACAGCTTATTTATTAGTGACGAGTAGTAGGGGATTTTGATTTTTATATAGATTGAACATCACCCACAGTTGATCGCAGCTGTCGCATTCCCATAGATTTCTCAGTCGGCCCCTTTCGAAAAGAAGCACTAGACTCGAGTTTCGCTCTCATTAGAGCTCGTCAGGTGATGTTCAGTCTATACGAAAATCAAAATCGCCTACTACTCATCAGTAATCAATTTCCGCTCAACAAGTCAATGATTTCTGTGATTTCAACTTGGAGAGAAGTCCTAGTCGAGGGGTCATCGATTGGAGTTAACAGACAGTAACTGTGTCTCCTCTCGAGGCGATCGGGCAACCTGACCATTACTCACAAGCGAAAGTGGATGAGCGTTCTCATATGATAATTCGGTCGTGCCTAACGTGAGGTCAGTGGCGCAGTGGTAAACACGGTTGCCTCATGAACTGCATGTCCGTGGTTCAAGTCCCGGCAGTGGCGAAGATATGCACTACTGACGAGCTCTAATGAGTGCGAAACTCGAGTCTGGTGCTTCTTATCGAAAGAGGCCGACTGGATAGTCTATGGGAATGCGACAGCTGCGATCAATTGTGGGTGATGTTAAATCTATATTTATTAGTGCTCGTTTATGTTGGATCGGTGTGAAACGGTTGAAGTTTAGATATTGGCCGGACCATGTGGGTTTCCTATAGACAGCTCTTTTAATCGAGCCATCTTCTCAGCGGCATATGAATATGTCTAGAAATGGCAGACGATTGTTAGCCTCAAATTCACAGGCAACTTTCAGGTTAGAGTGATAACTATTTAAGCGTTGCACCAAGTTATCTATTACCAGTTTGGATTGACTGAATATCAATGTCTCGTCGACGTAACGCTTGTAATATGACGAGCCTGCTATCTCGGTAGCTAGCTCCTGCTCAATTTTTAACATGAAGAAGTCTGCTAAGATGGGACCCAGCGGGCTTTCCATGGCTACTCCATCTATTTGACGGTAGGACTGCTCGAGAAAACGAAAACTGACATTCTCAGTGCGGAGCAGCAAACTTTCTTTCAGTAAATCGGTTGGCAGTGGCAACGTAACGTAGTTCAATTCAACGAACTCACAAATATAGTCAATCGTTTCATGCAGAGGGACGTTTGTGAACAGCGATTGAACGTCTACAGAACATTTCAGTTCATTAGCAAGGTTAAGTTTGTCCAAGTCATTGATCAGTTCCAGAGAATCTTTGATGGAATGTGCCTGAAACTTTTGTCTCACTGGAGTTAGAATAACGACTAACCAACTCGCCAACCTATGGCATGAGTTTGTCATCGCCAAAATTGGCCGAGGCGGCATCTCAGATTTATGCCTCTTCGGCAGGCCGTACAGCTGGGATTTTGACGATCCAAATTGTTTAAGAGATTTATAGGTTACTTCATCAATAATCTGCAGCTGTAAGAGCAGTTGCAGATGTCGTTCTATGCGGTCTTCTATTTCAGTGACTTTGTCTACTCTGTCTATTCGCTGAAGCTTCGTTTGGTCACACAATATTGACATCTGCACATAGACATCTTGGTCTAAAATGACGGTCCCAGAGCCTTTATCCGGCTTAAGTATCATAACGTTTTTTGACTTAAGCTCTTTGAACAATTGTAGGTGTTGCTTGGTAATAGCATACCGGCCGTTGCTCGGAGACATGATGTTTATCATGAGCTATATCGGTAAATTTAATTTTCAGCCAGCTTAGATTGTCGGCACTGGTCGGAATTGAGCAGGAGCTAGCTGCCGAGATAGCAGGCTTGGCATACTACAAGCGTTACGTCGACGACACATTGATATTCAGTCAATCCAAACAGGTAATAGATAACTTGGTGCAACGCCTAAATAGTCGTCACTACTAGTTTTCGTGTTCTGGCTGTTTTGTTGAAACTTCTGAAGGGAACTAACTGTTTCAAATTTCCAAAACTGAATTTGTTAGTTTGAAACAGAACGACACGACCTGCCACAAGGTGAGAAACCTGAGGAAAGTCATGTATGGCATGTGTCCTTGCTACATGGCGTTTTAGCGTCACCACAACATCCGCCAGCCGTATGACAAGAAATCTGAAAACCCCGACGCAGTCCAGTCATTACGGGAAAATCTTGATCGTTTTATCGGTTTTTCTCTCATTTGTAAGTGTGTTTGAGTTATCAACGTATTTGTACATAGTCTATTAACTGAGGAAAAACTTTTCGCGAAAGCCTACGCAATCACAAATTTGTAGTGTTTTTTATTGTCCATCTGGATTCAATAATCCGTACCGGGCCACGACCCCGACTACCAGTCAGTCGGTGGGGTGTTCGTCAGCGGCCTCGCTATCACCGAACGTGACTAGGTAAGAAGGCTATCTGGAGTAGGCCCTCGCAGAGCTTTGCAACTTTAATACAATGTTCGTCTCCCGATTTTATGTCCCATTAGGACAAACTGTTCAACCAACAGGTTGTTTTGTTCCCCTCTTGTTTACTCGCAACGCTGTGTGTCATAGCTGACGACATCACATGGGTTGACACTAAAATCTTGCAAGAGTGGTTTGTACTTCACTAATCAAACGCGTAACTGGAGTTACACTTTGGTTGTAAACTGTTCGAAACTGGTTATTCACTGTTCTCTTGTTAAGTCACAAAATGCGCGGAAAGGACATTTTAACGAGTAACACAGAATGGAAAACAACACCATCTTACGAGTTCAGTTGGCAAAGGAACCAATCAGTGTTGATACAGTTCAGTAAATAAATTAACTAGCTCGTCCAGAACCACGCAATGGAGCAGGCGACTTATGTCTACTAAGCGTGTGGATCGATAATATGTACAATAGGTGAACCATGTTTACGTGTTAGCCGCGCGAGTTCGATCGCTGTGCGGCCGTGCATCTGCTGTCTTAGGTGTGTCGCCACATGATTCAAGGCAGCACAAATCAATGCAAACGAAAGTTGGATCAGCAACATTACATAAACACTACCTAGCATAAATTATATTCACGAACCGGTCCCTGTCATTGACAAGAATGATCAGACACCATTCTCTAGGCTATGAACTGGTTCGTCGAACCACTAATCCTATCTGTATCTAGTCGAAGGATTCACGTGAGACTGTGCAGACTGGAGACAGTTAAGAGTGTTTATGTGCGGCTAAATCCCCATAAGAAGGTTTTGAAGATGATGAGAAGTCAGCGGACATTTTTAGTTTCAAATGTACAGCACCGATTGGCACTCGAAGTACAAAAGTTAAAGGAAAATGATGGTCAACCCCCTGAAAACTCTACTGCATGTTCTGAGGGTTGGCATCAGTTATAAGCTTGACTTCATCTAATTATAGCGAGACGTTGCAGACTGAGTACGCAAAGACGTCGAAGGAGTGTTCTGCACAATTCAAACGTCTCATTTGATGCGGCAGTTTGATAACTGTCCCAAGAGGTTGCTACCTAAGGTAAGGAGAAGGACAAGAAGTGATGAGGTGAACGGAGGATCCAGTACGCCGTGAAGTCTTTATTAACATTACGGTAATACAGTCAGAACCGTCCCGGTTAACGCAAATCATAGGAATAAGATAATGCACGAAGTATTGTTGTGTACCTAATAGTAAACCGCTGTGCCTGCTAAGTGAGAATGAAGTTCTCTACGAGAATAACAAAGAGGATTTGGATATCTAACACATGGTGGAAGCACCACCATCATAGATAAAATCCATCTGATTGGCACTCTCAGTTTGTGTTATAAGTAAGCCATACAGTTGCAGTGTTGATGAACCGCCAGATCTTAGAGATTTAAAAATACCTTCATCAATTATTCGATGTAGGAGCAATAAATCAAGGTGTCAAATTATTCAATAGTTCCGTATCAGTCGCCTTTCCCACTTCGTCGATGCGCTGGAATTTGCTTTCAGTGTTCAGTGCGGACAACATTTTACAAATACACTCTTACCTATCCATAAGTACAGCACCAGATGATTTAGCTGGTTTTAGTAAGATAACGTTCTTAGTCGTCAGGTCCTTTGGGGCTTCAAGATGATGAGTTATGAAAGCAATTATACGTAGGCCTTAGACTCTCATGGACCTGATAGTTTTGCACCGTTGCTTCTCACCCCATTTGCTTTTTTATTTCTTCACCCTCCAACCCACTAGTTATACATATATTCCTGGTTATTGTTATTTGGTACTGAAGAGGCAATACGAAATGCTAGTACATACCGGTGTTTGTCTTCCTACTACTAGTTTCAGTGAACCAACTGTTTCATCTAGGTAACAGTTTGTTCACCTTCCATGACTTGTGAAGCATGTTTTTCACAGAGACTGATTAACCAGTTCACCTATCAAAATTCTTTTTATTGCAGGGATAATGAGATCAGGCCCCGCGGATATGTCATACAGCTTTTGAAAAACAAGGTGTAGTGTAGACGCAAGAGTTTCGGAAATATATGGTGGTGCTGAATTCAGGTGCTGGATACTTGCAGCTAGCAGTACTGCTTACCGAGGAAAGTGAAGATGTCCCTGGTCGGAATGGTCTTCCAAGCTTCGTCACACGCGGGATATACCAGAATGACTTCTGGTGTTTGAGGTTACGGTGATACAGGACATTTTTGCAATTCCAGTACACCAACTAACACTGAAGTTCCGTATATACATTGCTGTTTGGTCACCATCCGAGCGATAGACATCGGTCCTCTTCATTTGGTAGATATCCCGAGCCTATCTTTGTACTATTAGTGAATATCTTATGCAGCGTTAAAGTGGGTTTATTCATCTGGGTCGTCCTCAACTTCTAAATATACAGTGAAACTTTGAAAAGTTATGTCCGCGGTGGAATGTAAATTATCAAGTGACAGGCTGTGGTGACAGCCAAACGAACGTGGCTAAGCTCGCGGGTCAAGGACATTCAGCTAAGAGTTTACCGATAGTCGAAGGAAAGAGGATATGCGCGCCTCGCCGTTAATTCAAGTAGGACAAGTCCGTGAGCAGTGGCCTAGAAGGGCAATGAACTGCAAGTGATTAATAATGTTTTTCATTTGTTGGAATGTAACCCAACCTGGAGAGTTTCCTCCAGGCCTCGCATCGTGTGAATCCTCTTGAATTTTCGATTAAAATGTTTAGTAGAACCCGGGAGAAAACAAGGTGGGTTGATAATGAACCATACTAACGTTGAGAGCAGGCTCGTGGCAATTAGAGTCATTCTTAAGTAGGATGTGAGAATTCTGCAAAGCCCGTAGACAAGTGATTATTGATTAACGCGGTTTTTGGGAGATCGGCAGGTCACCTTAATTCCGCATTTTGATAAACGATTAAAATGCACGATAGGCCACGTGGATTCACGGGAACTTAAAACTGAATCATGCAGCACAGACATTTTGACCTAGCTGTCCATATAAGGATAATACGCAAATTTGCGATTGTGACAAAGCACGGTCATACCTGACATATTTAGTCCCACATCTCTAAAATATCCCACACACCAGGTTTCTGGTATTTAGTTTTTCTGCGGAGAACACGAAAGCCATGATGATTCGATTAAGTATAGCTGGTTTGTAGGGTATGGATTTTTCTCCCTCAAAGTGTAGTGTCGTAACAAGGTTTGGTTAGCACTGACCTTGTGTTTGATATTGCTGTCAGGTCAGTGGAGACTGTCGGCAACCTCACTTGCCTAGATTGTGCCACCTCGTCGGCCTGTAGTGCTGCTGACGAACTGTCCACGAGAACACCTGCATCAAACTTGGTGCGAATAGAGTTAAACAATTTGAGAGTCGTACGTAAGGGAACAGTGCGTTCCATCTTGCTTTATGGTTCGGAAACGTGGCCTGTTCACAAAGAAGACATTAGCAGGCTTGCTGTGTTTGACCATCGTTGTCTCCGCGAATTGGTTCTTATTAAGTGGACTGATCGTGTGAGCAATGTGGCAGTTCGCCGGCGCGTATTCCGGAACGCTCGGGATGCGCCATCAGCTGGTCAACCAATTACGTTGCACAGCT
>JTDE01001372.1:0-11620 GCA_014338405.1 Paragonimus skrjabini miyazakii | reverse complement strand
CCTGTATCCATTCCATTTCCGCTTCTTCCTCTTAGTCTTTTCTCAATAATTTTCACCCTTAGTAACGTTTTCTTCAAGGATATTCCACGTCACTGTTGAGGTTAGCGGCGGCCCGAGCCACAGTACCTTTTGGTCAGGCTCATGGCTGTTATGATGATGATGATGATGAATAAGGGAACAGAGGTCACGTAGGGTTTGTATTGACAGTCAAACTGCGTTGCATCCGAACGGATCAGTCGAATTCTTTGCCGTTTAGGTGGGTGCGTTTGTTTCTTGTTATTTACTAACCCACGTCATAGTGTAACCCGTCACATCCATTCGATAATGATAAGAATGGCCAACCGACCACTCATTAACAGAACCAATAAGATTTGCACCAATGAACTCTCCAAAACAAGATATCTCACCTTGAATAAATGTTATGCACCAACGAATGTCCAAACACCTCTATTGTAAACACAAATGAACGCATACGGAATGATGCTGTGCCGAAACTCTCACAAGTTACACCAACTCATCCGGACGCAACGCAAGTGACCTAGTCACGGCGAATCCCACGTGACCCCTGCTCCTTTTTTTTAATATGATTTCGATTGCCACACTCCTGAGGAAGGTCGTCCGAGGTGGTTGAAACGTGGAGTATTACAACATGCCCGTAACCTTGTGTTCCGCATAATCTCGATATTGAAAACACAGTGCATTCGCGAATATCTGCCATTTGTGGCATCGCAAGGACGTCCACTTGTCAACTGACGACAGAATTTACAATGCGCATGAGCTCACAGTTTTGCTGTGTATCACAAACCTGGCCTATTTGTATGGATGATGAGTACACTCTCGATGTACAATCAACGTTGTCTTCGTCAGTTGGTCTACATCAAATAGGCTGACTTAGTGAGCAACCCGACAATCCGTCAGGGAGGGTTTGGAAAATGTGCAACTTCGAGACCAGTAATCGATAGTGAAAGTGCAGTCTTCGTTGGCTGAGCCACGTACTCCGTATGTCGACTGACAGTCTGCGGTACCGCGCATTATTCAGCGCGGCTGTTGATGGTTGGAAGAAACCGTCAGGTCGCCAAGCAATGATGTGGTTTATGACGGGCGACGAAAGCCTCGACTATTCCGCTGAGCACGGCTGATAAGTGCCGTCTAAATGATCGGGGAGTTTGTGACCATCAACAGCGCCGGTTGGAAATACGACTCAGTCGCAATCAACGGCCAGCCTGTATCAGCAAACTTGTTGACTTTTCCTCTTTGTGAAACTCATTTGTTTTCGTTTGCTTATTTTCGTTACCTCCTTCTTCTTCGCAATACACTTGTGCTTATTTAATACTCTGCAACTCTGTGGACAATTATCAGGACCAACGGTAGTCCAAACCACTTTACCTAGCTGAAAATGCTGACGATGGTGATCAGCGTGCAGTACCAGTCGGAATGTATTCAGTAAATTTTTTAGCCTCAAATCTCATGGTTTACTCCGCTTGAGAAAAAGTTTGAGGAAACTACCCGCATTATGAGTGACTGATCACCGACAAGCCAGTCAACTCTAGGGCTTGAAGTGTCACTAAACAAAACAAGTAAAAATTTTATAAAACGAACCCATCCTTTACTGATCGCTATTAAACCGTCGCTACACCAGACCAGCACACAGTCCAGTTCATTATTTTGCAAATATCAAAAAGCCCACAAACCAGCCATCCGAGGCTGACGGCGTAAAAGCTCGCTCTGAAATTAATTAACTTGTTTCGCCAATGTAATAGGTTGCAACGTCAGTTCAGCGAATCGCTATACAAACTTATATAAATAAAACTGGGCGTTACGGCTCCGCCGAGAGTCCCCCAAATATAGCATGTGGCAGATATGAGACGTCTCGTTGCTAAGTGATGATAAGAAATAACCATGGTGAAAGTCGACCGGTGCCAAGTGTCAGAACACGTGGATCACGTCAGGATGGTTGGGCGACATTTTTTACATGTTGGACAGACTTAAAAGCTTGAAACACTGTTCCCATTAACGTCATTTTTGCAGAAAGAAGACGTGTTACGATCGGTTAACATTTCGTTTGCTCCCACCAGTTGCAAAAATAAAACATGTAGGTTATAGATGGATATCCTGAAAATTTTACAGACATTCACAGTAGGAAGAACAGGTGTAATGATTAAACTGAAACAACTCAAGAACAGGAAGTTTCTATTTCTGACAAACGGCACGAAGTACAAACTGATATCTGCCCTACCCCGTATGTATGCAGTAGCCTAATTACGTGTAGTTCAAACCATCAAATGACTTGTTTTAAATAATAACGAACGCAGTTTGTTTAACTATTGTCTCTCACCTGCAGTTGCAATGAGGTTTACAAAGTCACAACAAATCGACAACTCCTAGGGAATAACAGAACACGTCCCGAAATGGTCAGAATAACTCGTGGCACAACAATCTCAAGCCGGTGAACCCGTTGCTTTAAATCCCGCACCACCGATTGCCAAGCAACTCACAATAACAGGTCACCAATCTGACCCACAACTCATTCAAAATATTGTTATGCAGTCGAATCCCGGAGCTGCCGGCCTTTAGCGAAGTTATGTTGATCAGAACTTACCAGCCGGCACTATGTGCACAAAAGTGGATGAAGCAACCTATCGGGTTGTCGTGGTGTTGATGATGTGACACTTGGTGTGAATGTATGCGTATCCATACCGCGTTTACCTACATTTGTCTGTCGTGCATCATCCGCATATTTTATGTTTACGACTGATGACAGTAAACGAAATGTTAACAAATCGCAACATATTTCCTTCCGGATTGATGACAGTGAAGAGCATCAGCACACTTTAATGTTCGTTCATTAAAAGATATACTCAATCGAATAACGCGTACCAACTAACCTAATGCCTGTTCAAATGGCACACCCAAGAGCAGCTGTACGATGTGATCTTGAACAGTGTGTAACACCTCGTTAGAAGTGAACCGGAATAGCAGATGAGCGTGATTGCCTAAACTACTGATTAAGAAACAGGCGTAGCTTTAGTGGACCAAGCATAGTCAGCTCACAGTTTTCGACTTCAGTGCGCTTTTACATACGCGCAGCCAGTTCAAGATACCATTTGTCTAGGCGACTGACACTTGAATGCCTATGGGCTGACATACTAGCATAAACGTCTTCTACGGATACGACTGATAGAATGGTAGCTAGAACACTGAGTAACGCTGAACAAACGAATGAACACCATCTTGAAAATGGCAGTATAGTGTGCAATGCTATCAGCTGCCGTAAGTCTCAAAATCGGATATTTGCCCAGACGCATATTAATCAATAGTATCCTTGCCCACAAAATCAACCTACTGGTAAAGATAATGACGGCTTGTAACTAAGAAAAATAAACTGCCGCCCGAATGAACTCAGTAAACGTCCTGCGGAACAAAATGACTGTACACGCATTGACGAAAGGGTGCAGATATACTAAGCGCCCTCGGTAGTTTCGCAACTACCTCGAAAACTGATGAAACGATACCGCCCAGGCAAGTGAAGCGAACAACTGCCGTGCACAGCGCAGTTTAATTATTTTACTAACTGATCGTACATCTGAAAATTTTGAAAATACGCGATCACGTACAGCCGCGTTGCCCACGCCACCAAACTACTTGGTAATGACAGTCAAACATCGTAACTTCATCCCCTCCCTCCCTTATGAACAGGCTACATTTCTGAAACAGAGCCGGGCAGATCACACACAAATACACAGATCCTTCCAACGATAACCAGACGTTTTTTGTGACACTAAAGGTGACGCCGATTGACAAAGGCTATATGCATTTAGTATTCTCGCCTTTATCATGTTAGCAATATAAGTAGCGGAACAGATTGGCAACCAATTAAGTGAAACGACACAGTATCAAACAGGTGTGAAGTTGGAGACAACTATCTTGAAGTTGCACCCTGAAGATGCGATGTGCATTACTATAGACTATCCCAGAAATTCACCACATTCGACACTGCCCATGATATCCGCAGATGGAATAATTCTCATGTGCCAAGTTGGTCCGCTTAACGTCGAGAAGAAAATACACCAAGCTGAGATTCCCTAAGCACAACTTCTGGAAAATCGACCATGGCAATGTTGGACAGAACAGGAGAAATCGAACACCATTCAAAACGACAAGCACCCGAGAGGGCTGCCTGGCGAGTGAGCATAAAATGATCATGAACACTTCACGTATCTGCAGCCTCTCCTGGAAGTCACCTTCAAAAGCACTAGAGACAAGCACACTAAGCCCTCAGAAGCAAAAATTACCACAACCATTGGTTGCCTATAAGGTCAATGAGTCCAACGGAATCCCGCCTAGTCTTCCGATCCACGCCTTCCCTGGGTTTGATGACACGACGCAGCGGGTACCGCAGACGTCAGACTAGTGGTTCTGCGATTGACTATAGGTATCCTCCTGAAAAGGGGCATAACTATTGATAAGCACTGACCTCTTCAGTTCCTAATAGTGCTCGAGGATGTTGCCGGCTGAGACATTAATCTCGCGCCAACCTCTTTGAAGACAGAATACATAAGGCCCATGCAACGGTCTAAGTTGTCCAGTCCGCCTGCCGAAGTGACGCTATCGTCTGATAAACCGCTGTTCTCAGAGGTGGACAATCAGCAATAATCCACAAAGCAACATAACGCAAACAAATAGGGCGAACGATCGGAAGTAAGACCAATGATCACCGTGGTAGGGATTCCGACGTTCGCCGGCAAGATCAGATACTGCGCGATAACTGTCAACCCAAGTGTTGCGGTTAGGATATCAACCAACTAAGCTGGGAAACAGAGTAAACCACACTTGTTCATCAACGGCAGATCTACGGGGTGAGCCCGAAAGTATTTAGCCCACCAAATTTCATACTTTCAACATGGCAGAAAGTCCTTCCATTGAAATGTCATGTGGTTCGCCGTTAGGCCTGGACAGCATGGCAGCACTCTCGTTTGCGTGTCAAAACGCTGTTGGCGCCGACCGGTTTAGTACTTGGTTTATTAGTTCAAACACACCACTACGCATTACACACAACTGACATCTTTTGTGACCGGAAGATTGCGTACTGGCCACAAGCTGCAAGCAAAAATCACTAGACAAAATGTTTCCTTTCAAAGGGTTAACAGCACTTGAACATACTAAGAACCCTGATGTCTCAACATTGGTTATGAATCTATTTTAACTGTGATTAACCAATGCCGGCCAGGCTCCGCAAGATCAACACACTCCTATTAAGGGGATGTTTGTTGAGGAATACCGTTCCTTAAGGTGTTCGGTTTATTTATTAGATTACCGAGATAGACTAAGGATGCGCGGATCACCTTCATCAACTGCACCAGGACTCGACTGCTCGGTGTTTTTCATCCACTCGGGTGGCGTAGCCAAGTGGTCGGGAGGTCCCTAAACAGATTCACTTCAAATCGGTGTTTCACTTCATAACGGTCGCTGAAAGATCAGTAGACGCTTGTCCATAAACCCTGTCGAGTCGGCACAAAATCGCTTCCGCCGAATTTGCATGCAACTTCCATACCTGAATTCATAACCATAACAGCAATGCAATCGCAAAAACGCTTCTGGTTATCACCTTGAAAAGGGTGCACACACAGAGTAGACAACCAGATGTCGCAATAGTTCACGGACTAGGTGTAATAACGTCCTAAAATTGGGTAAACGACTGAATACAACGGGTATGTGTAAACCATTCTGGGACTGATCTTACTGATTGCCTTAACAGACGTCAACCGCCGCGGCCGTGACTTGACCCCGTATGGGGTAAACAAGCACATAAACATATGCGAGGACAATAGAATCGGAGCGCCGTCGCTTGCAACACGCGTATCACCTCCCAATCCACG
Organism: Paragonimus skrjabini miyazakii; assembly: GCA_014338405.1. Taxonomy (NCBI): domain Eukaryota; kingdom Metazoa; phylum Platyhelminthes; class Trematoda; order Plagiorchiida; family Troglotrematidae; genus Paragonimus; species Paragonimus skrjabini miyazakii. The sequence goes on along the minus strand of JTDE01001372.1, from coordinate 5,744 downwards.
ACGTCAGACAACGTTCTTAAACATATACACTCGCTGTACCTTGGACCTCAACCAGAAACAGCCTGCAGAAACAAATTTCGACGTCACTGCTCTCAACTTCAGAACTATATTATACGCGAACCACCAAGCTGCTGCCCCCAGTCCAAACGACTGCTTGTAAACACGGTGTGATGTAGCCAGCAAAGTTAGCATTTACGAGGCCCAAGACAACAAAAATACAAGTTAGTTTGTATCGGTGATAATCTGTCCACCTCGGAAACACACCGGCGAAGTAGGTCACTGCTAACATGGCACCAACTGCATACACCTAAGTAATGCAGCATAGCCGAAAACGGGCTAGTCACGAACACACCCTATGCGAACAGACTAAATTCAGCAAAGGATAGCAGAAAGAAAGTTTGTTTAGGGTGGACAACATGGGGACCCTTCGAATGTCTGCTCCCAGGAGATGTCTTTTTTACTGTGTTGTAAACCCTCCTAAACAATACGCTGGTTCGTCCCTGCTATCGCAATGCGCTTGGCAGAATTCGGATTCTCCTCCCGTTAATAATTCACAAGAAAATCTCGGTCCTGAATAGTACGGCGACTGTTTTCGTATTCGCTCCCAAGGCAAGCCGAAAGACGCGTACAAAAAGAGCTTTGTTTCACCCCAAAACATGAGCGACCAAGGCGACAAGGACAGAGTACTTATAGGGTGCGCAGTGGCCATAAGAAAATTCCCGAATCACAAAATGAGAAGGACATTTATCAGAAAAAATGGTTAGCGTCACTAATGGGCACAACGGAGTAAAAAGTCTGACGGGTAAAAACTAGCCAAGGCCACCCTCTCGGCCGCTCTGAGCAGGTCCGCAAACTAGGACAAAGTCAATCGTTTTTTTCCTTTCACACGTCGAAGGCGCCTTGGGAAAGTAACAGGGTGGGGGCCCTAACAAGATGCAGTAAGTGACCAGTTGGAAATGACCAAATACAGTTGGCACATACTTTACGGGAGCTAAACATCTTACACAGAGTTGGACTCTAAAATGCTCTCACAAACGGTCAAACTCGACCGTTCTCTTTGTTGTTCACGGTGGTGTATTCAAGGTTTCTGCTGAACGACGATGATAATTAACATGATTCAAAAGGGCAAACCGGCACTGAAGCCGATAACGGTGAACATTAGTGACGCTGATCGTCTTGAGAACACGGGACCTGTTGTTGCAAAAGCATCCGCCCGGGTCAAACACACTGGAGCGGACCAGCTGCTGCCTAAGTTTCCAGAGTCGACTTCTCATGGTGAGCGTTAGACATTTTCCGGTTGACGGCGAAGTTATTCATGGACATGTACAGCGGGCTGTCGAGGACTCTGAACACAGCCCACCAAAGCACTGTCTCACGAACGTCATATTTGAAGGTAAGAGGAGCAACTGAACAGCGTGTACATGCGAACGAAATACTGGACCGGTATAACCAATCCATGTAAACCTACCGTGCGGCCTCCCCTTCGATCTATACTGACTGCACAACAGGATTCGTACTCCCGTGCCCATATTGAGTCGCCATGTCACCGGGTAATGGCCGCATTTATTTAGAGATCTTACTTGACTGTACGGTTAAGTGGTATGGATAAGTGCCGTCCGCCCAGTTATGAGTCCTCATTCACTCATTTAAGGACCCTGAGGTGTAAATATTCCAAACATGACCGATCAACAGGTAAACTGCATGCAGAAATGGAACCTATTCTAGTTAGGGACAATCTGAAACAAGTAACCCATGAGAACCTAATAAAAAATTTGACGAGAATTCAGTTAAATATGTCCTACTCACTTTCGGAATAAAAGCAAACGTTCGGATGAAGCAGCGATTTGATGTCTACATTGATTAGCTGTGGTCACATAGAAAAATGCGCGAGACATTGTAAAGAGCAATAGCAAAACAGAAAATCGACAATGGTAACAATAAAGCGAATAGAGCAAAATAAACGGCAAATTAAAAGTACGTTCTTGCAAATGTGCAAAACTGCATGGCGTTGGTCACACACCGAAGCTAGTGAAATAGAAATCAGATTTCGGAGGGACGATGGATTGACTCGGTTTATATGTTATCGTAGTTCCGGATACGGTTGCCCAAGCAAAAGGCGATTATCGCGCTCAATATCTGGATGAAGCATACTCCAAAGGCAACACATGCAATAATGACCATCTTCTGCTTCAGAAACTGTGCGAACTTTTCGGAACAACCCTATATAGAGATGATCGAAAAGTAAAAGGGCCAGTAAACATGCGTTAGTTCAAAATACACGCACCAAACTAACCTCGTCAAACGACATATTAGAGATAAATATTCAACCGCCACAGACAGTGATTAATTTACTTATCCTTAGCTATTTATCCAATATCACAGGTGCGCCAGATGAATGAAAAGGTCAGTTTGTCGACTTATGATCAGCAGACTGTGGGATGAAGCAACCAAGCAACACCAAATACCCTGGACAATACGAATGTATGATCATCACCCGAAAACGTGAGGCACATTGAAATTAGTTAGCTGATTCTTGTAGGGGATTACTCACAACTGAGAGAAAACTTGGGACTTTCCACCTTGACGCAGAAAGATGTACCACCTAACCATTCAAACTGAAGTTTCGTCAATAACAGAAAGACTAGGAAGCGTATAAGTGGCTGCGGCCTTTAATTTGACCAACGCCCTCCGAAAATTACTCCCGTCGTGTTGTTAGAATCCAGCCGTTATGGATGCATGTACATAGAAAAGGACTTATGAACAACACATTTATGCATGGGCGAACAGGCATACATCACATATAGTCACAGGTCACTATACTACGAGCATGAGACTCGGACAAATCCGGGCGCAAATATAGCACGGACGAGTTTGACTGAGGACGAAACTCCAGTGTGGCGTCTCCGAAATAGGTGAACGACAATGGACGGAAGTAGTCCGACAAGACTTCAAACTTTAACAAATGACTAAGTATGTGAACATACTGTCGGCGCTTTATTCACATACTCCAGCTCAGGTTAGGGTTTACGGTGAATTATCTGACAGTTTCAACACCACGTACGTCAAGGCTGTCCTTTTTCACCATTTTTGTTCAATTTCGTCATGGACAAAATAATGGAGTACTGTCTGCGGCACTCGAATGATGGCGGTGTGGACCTCCCACCTGGTGAAAGACTGATCTTGATTATGCTGACGATAATGTTTTGCTGTTTGACAGCTTTCAAGCGGTTAAGTACTGCTAAGTACTTCGGAATGCGCTTTGCAGCCCCAAAATGCAAAGTGCTTCTGCGAGATTGCTGTAAATACGTAGATTTAATGTTAGATAACGAAGTCAAGGAGGTTGTCGAACGATTTGTATACCTGGGAAGCGGCATCAGCGGCGGCGGCGGACATGTAAGGAATGAAATAGACGTGCGTATTTCCAAGGCTACGGAGGCGTTCACTAACCTGAGACACCTATGGTAACAGAGAGGTATCCCCCGGAAACTTAAGGGCCATGTATCTCAGACAACAGTGAGGGCTGTATTGCTTTGCAGCAGCGAAGCCTGGCCGTTCAGGATAGAGAAAGTGAACCGCCTCCAGGTATTCGATCACCAATGTCTGCGTTCAATCGCTTGTATCGGGTGGAATCAGCGAGTAAGCAACGAGGAGATTAGGAAGCGGGTGCTTAGCACTGATTGTCAAACGAGTTCTTTCGTCCAATCCTCACACTTGCACAGACTTAGATGATTAGGTCATGTACTAAGGATGCCAGTTAGTCATCTGCCACATCGAACACTCTTTGCTTACGCTGCGGCCAACTGGCGTAAGGTGCTAGGCGGACAGATGATGACCTGATGTAGAGAAATGAAATCGCTCACGTAGGGGTTGGTCACTGTCGATCGGGTTCGTCTTCCGGGCTGGAGCCCTCGCGACTCACAGAGTCGGTGGCTGGGAACATTAGGCGAGATGACGGCTAATCGAACTCAGTAGCGTGAATACTTTTGTTGTTTCGTCGAGTTGTCTGCGAGATGAGTACATTTAATGACGCGGGGCAGTGAAAGCCGTAAGGAAGCTGTCTTGATGGTAACGCCTCACTTTCACTTACAGCTCGGTTGTCTGTTTGCAAGGTGTAGGTGCCTTGATGTTGTATGTTTGAATATAGAGGTATCTGTTTTTAGTATTTAGATCTCCCCTACCTCCTTCCTATCTTTCATTCGATTCTCTTCTTGTATAGGGTTTTTTCTTTCGTAGTTGTGTGGCAGTTAAGCATCAGTGTGTGCCACTGATGTATTGCTGTTTATGGTGTTGATGATGAAACCGTCGAGCGAGCTGCAACCGGTAGTCAGTGCATCTTATGAATCTTGCGATGGAGACAGAGATGACAAACCGAAATTATTCACAAGCTAAACGGAACATGATGAAAATGCACATTCACAAGAAGAGCAGTAAATGACCAACCAGCCTACATACAAGAGTAGAAAGCCACATAAATTCAAGGGTAAAAAAAAGTCCACGTGAACGAACTTACGGAAAACCAGCCTACACCCAGTCGGTCAAAATAGATAGCAGACAAGTTTAGTCATTCACAAGTCTGCAAGCCCATTTCACCAATTAGCAAGAGTGGTGACATACTTTACTACAACCGACTCACCATCCACAGTGTAGCCACTGATTTGTGTTGTAACCATGACAAAAACGCGGTGACACCAAAGGTAGTAACAAAACAAATCCACATGCACAAACGCGTACGAAGTCAACACAGCCTGACTTTCAACCTACTTCTTGATAGGTCCCGCAAGATTCTGGTACATCACCTGCGTAATCATCCCGGCCTTTCGCCCCACAACATTCAAACTAAAAAGGTGTTATTGTCAGAAACGTGAGTTACAGTCTTCTGGATTAAATCGATCGACTCCCGTATCTCTTCCTTATTGTAGTCTTTGAGAGCATCTCTCAAAATTTTTTCAATTTCGTCGTCAATCTGCGCGTAGAATTAGCATATATGCAAGCAAACCTTATCCTTATAAACCACAGCCATTATGGCAGCTATCAATTCGGCGATGAGAAGGATAATAAGGAATACACCATACTGCATTATGACTCAAACCAGAGAACAACCCACCATATACAGCATACAAACATTTTCCTTAATTGCACCACAGCATCCAAGAAAACTGACAAGCAATATAACGGCACCAAGAACAATGATGGCGATCGGTGCGGCCTGCCAAACTTTTTGTAGCTCAGGGCCGTAGCTCGAGAAATTGACTTGAACATACACTCCAACCGTAATTAAAACCAATGCACAGATCTAATAAATAACGGTAACAGAATCGAAACATACAAAACATATGACGTTGAAGAAGAACACAGCACACTTCAGACATTTCATGCCAAGGCTGAGACCCGCCATCTTCGACAAACAAAGATCGCCCTTGGAGAGTAATTTCCAATAAACGAACGATATAAACAAGACAGAGACTTTCAGTTCTTATTGAAAATAACAACAAAGAGTAAGTGCTCACAACAAATTAACTGAGTATATTAGATAAAATCGGATAAAAATGCGGAAAATGAACCCGTTTCCCACACGTGTTTTAATTTCTATTAATATGTGGTTGGTGCCCGACTTGATTGCTTTCAACAAGTTCAGATTGTTGGACTTTGAAAGAAAAATGCAGTATGAGAAAAACCCGTGTGTAGTGAATGTGAGAATGAGGGACATCGCGATGGAAGAGAAGGATGTCAGGCAATGCTTCGGT
>JTDE01001371.1:96598-107073 GCA_014338405.1 Paragonimus skrjabini miyazakii | reverse complement strand
GAAAAAGTTGAAAAATATCTTTTCGCGCCTCAATGGCGGTTTTCAACTCGTTTCGGCCCTGAAACACTATGCCAGCGCACTCCACAATTGCCCTTGTTCCGTACCTCGCTAGCTCGGCGCGCCTTCTCTGTAAACTCTATCTTCCAGGGTCGATACAAATACGCGAGGGTCAACGCGCTGAGTCCTTGTTTTTATTTGTCGATCTGTTTTCGATATTGAGCACAGTCTAGATATAAATCGGTTGGACCGGTTCAAACAATCGGTGAGCCCGTAATTTTCAAACGTTTAGCTACAGTCATTTTTTGCGCGCTGGAAGATATCCGCACGTGGTAAATGCCCACGAGAGCAGACAGTTAATATGTGGGTTTTTATATATCTTGGATGGTAATTGACAGAGTATTTTTGAAAGCGTGAAATGTGCCCATTTTGCTATAATAACTGAGTTTGTTTTGATGTGCTAAACATTTTTATCAATGTCGTTAAGCAATTACGACATTTTATTAAAGAAGCACGCCGTTCAGGTAGCTGAACGTTCGGCTTTGGTTGATTTAAAAAGTTTACGCAACAAAAGAATGAGCAACATGCACAACATAAGTTTTAAAATATTCTTCCTTTAATGGTGCATTTGATACTCAATGAAACAGTTGCTGACAGCTGACTTAAATGTGAGGTTGTATAGTCAAAACTACGTGGAACTTGGAACACCAGATATTTAGTGACACCTTGAGCAGGTACATACGACTTCAATAGGCGATTTCTAGGCACAACGTGATCGTTAATCCGTGTGGTGTGATTGCCATAGTCACTGCTCACTGTAATCGTACATAAGATGGTTTCGCAATATGGCGGCCAGAAATTGGGCAAAGTTATGGGCTTTCCAGAGATCGTGCACTGAAGTCTATGATCGACAGTCAGCCTACGTGCACCCCCTAGTCACAACGCTAACGTCGTCAGCCGAGATAGTATATTCTTGACATACACACCAACGCTAGCCGCCTCACGGCGGTCACAACCATACGTGCATTTCATCTCAAACTCCCGCAATAGCCACTCGCTGTGGACCAGACTTTACTGATGACCGCAGCTAAATGATCCCATGGGTGAGTGCGCTTCTTCGGTCGGCCATATGCATTCTCCAGACGGTTGCCTGTTCGGTTTCCGAAGTAAACAAGGTCTATTTGTGCACAGGTGGCCCACATAGGCTTTATATAAGGCAAATTGCACAAGAGGTAGACCATGAACTTCGGGTCTGTGCATGTGATTAACGCAGCATCTTGGTTGAACCTTAACCATAAATAGACAAAGTTTTCACTCACTCTTCCAAGTTATCTGAAGTGGTCATGCGATAAAACAAATAGAGACTTCTAAATGAATTTGTCTTAATGGTGATTAAAGGTTTGACTACACCAAATTACGTGCTTCCTCACGGTATCTCGAACATGGGAAGAACTTAATATTATGTTGCACCCAAGCACGACTCGCGCTGCTCGCACTTGGGCCGCTATTTTGTCCATCACAAACGTTTTCACAAGTATGTGGTCCCCATCGCGTCACGAAAAGTTTCGAACAAACGACATAGGGAAGCGTACTTTCACTGCGAACATAATCGTTCATCACGGGTCGTCCATAGCCCATTCCGTCTGTGACAAGAAACTGATATAGCTTCAAGCTACAACCGCAAAGGTGAACTGATACAGGACCTACTTGTGGCGGTTGGTTCCATGCGTGACATCGACGTTGACCGCATCAGGAAGACGTCTGAACGACTGTACTTGCTGCCTCCGCGCGAAAAATATGTGCAAGTATCTATTATTGTAGTTTTTGGTGATAGGCAATACGCCATTTTTATTTATATGGTCAAGAATTTGGGATAGATTTTCCGCAACAACAATGTGCACAAACCAACTTACTTATTGTCGGAGGTTTCAAACGATGACGGATGTTGAAAATATCCATTGTCGTTATATACTTGCCATAAACATCCGAAGCATACTCCTTTAACTCCGCAGTTAGAGTGTTGTACTCGAATAGATGCCTAGAGTTGCTCACTTCACTCGCAATGAGCCGACGATTTGTCGGGTGCGCATGGTACAGCAAGGCAGTTCGGTCGTCGTTGTGCTCTAATGTAGAACTGCTAACAACCAACATGGTGTTCCTCCTAACGACATTGAAGCAAGAGTGGCAGCATGTATCACGAGAACTGAGCAATGGAGAGTTAGTTACCTCAGTTCACCAAACACGTCGTAATCCGCGGCTTTCGCTCCTACGTCGCTTGTACTTGGTACACCGGTACGTCATCTACCACGTAACTTCAGTAGGACTCATACTCACAGTACCACACTTCAAGCGTCCATTGTTTGTTATTTTGCTTGAACCAAGCACGTACAAAACCCTGTGATCTCTCACGTATTTTTAAAAACAAATTCAAAACTCCACGAAGCCAGAAAATTCCCGGTCCTCGAACAGATTTTTGAATCCCTGTAGATAGTTCATCACCTAAAATCAACTCTAAACACACCACATCATTTATTAACATAGTACGGTTAACTATTAATCGAACATGAAAAGCTACTCCAGGAGAAAACTTATATGTACCATCACAACACCCACCATTAATATTTTCAACGTTGACGCCAAACGAAGGACAAATCAATTAATGGTCGATTCAAACAAATTTTTTTCCGGCTGGCGATCATTTTCGTTGTGAAAACTAACGATTTTCAAATTCTCGAGTGATATCGCCGAAATATTGCCAGATATTCACGGATCTCTCGTAAATTCGCTGTTTTACGACAGATTTTACTCTCTACGGATAGTCTTCAGTCCTTTGCGACTTGGTGAGTTCGTTCCTCTACATATTTTTATTTTGCTTGACGTTCGTGTATACAGCTGTTTTTCTCTGTTCGTGTATATGTTTAAGATATAATCATTTATATATTTCCTCATTTCGGTTTGATTAGTGGCTCTCGATAGCTCATAACCCAGTAACCACCACCCGATATCTGAAATGTTATCTAAGGACGTTGACAGATCCTCCATCGGTACTAATTTGCTAGTGGTCCCTGCGTTTTCTTGGAAATGGACCCTATTCTTTAGTTTTTTTACTTAGAGGCAGATTTTTTTAACAACGAAATTCTGTCTGACCAAACAAGATTCTGTCAGTTGTTAACAAGGCTTCCGAGTGAAGTCAGCATGCAGCTTCGCGATGTTATAGTGAACCAGCCGGTGGAATATAAGTACGATACCTTAAAAATGCAGTTATTAAGCGAATGACACCCTCCGAAAAGACCTGAGTGCAACGACTTTATCAAAACTTGAAGCTAGGCGACAAACGCCATTCAACATTGCTAGCGGAGATGCAGCAACTCATCGGCAACTCGCACATGGACGAATACCTTATTATGGAACTCTGGCTTAGAAAATTGCCAGAAGCGATGCAAGCGATAGTTTCATTCGCTCGTTCATAAACTTTTGCGGAGACAGCGAAGATCGCTGATCAAGAAGTGAAGCGTTTTCAACCACTAATAATTTGCTTGAGTATAACACACTCTAGTCCACGTCTCACAGTGGGCATGCACAGTTCCGACAATGCGGTTACCCCAAGACGTAGTCCACCAGACATTGAAGCTCTAACAGTTGAACTCACAGCTTTGCGGCGTGATTTGAACAAAATTTCTTTGAACCTTTCTTCTGAATGCCCACCTGATATATCACCCTGGCGACACAAACCGCGGTCAAACACCGATTGTTGTTGGTACCACGAACGTTCTGGTAGCCAAGCCAAGCGGTGCACGAAAACTGCAACTACGCATCTGCAAGGCGATGCAAACTCAACAGCCGAACTTTAACGGCAAACAATGCCGTCGGCGCTGACTCCTCCTGTCGCCTCATTTTTGGACGGGGTGTAAAAACCGGACACGCGTTCCTGGTTGACACCGAGGCGCAAGCAGGCGTGTTTCCGTCCACAAAAGACGAGGTGCCAAACCTCCGCAACCCACAGCTCCGCGCTGCAAATGGTACGCCTAAAACTACATATGGACAGCGGTCCTTGACGCTTAATCTGGGCCTCCGGTGGACATTCATCTGGGTGTTTACAATTGCTGCGATACTTTTCACCATAACCGGCATCCATTTTTTCCGGCATTTTGACCTTCCGGTCGATATAAGACGCCGACTGTTAATCGACTTCAGTACTAAGATAAGCATATCCGGCATGCACGCGACTGTTGCAGGAATAACACCCATATATGCCCATCCCACCGCCCCTAGGCAATTCGTGGATCTCTTCACTGAATTCCCGCAGCTCGTTCGCACATCGAACGATATTCCAACAGTGACGTGTAGTGTCCTATATCATATCCGTACTAAGGGATCCTCCTTCTCAGCATGGCCTCGTCGGTTGGCTCCCGACAAAATAAAACTCGCTAGGGCAAAGTTTGAGCACATGCTCGAACTTTGGATAATACGCCCTTCTGAGAGCCCATGGACCTCACCGCTGCATATGGTCCCTAAGAAGTCAGGTGATTGGCGCCCATGCGGTGATTACCGCGGGCTTAACAAAGCAGCCGTCCCTGACAAATAACCAATCCCGCGCATACAGAAGCTAACCACCTGCTTACATGGAAAAACCCATCTCCAGCAAGACAGACTTAGTACGAGCTTATCACCAGATTCCGATAGCCGAAGAAGATATACCCAAAACTACAGTAAGAACTCCTTTCGGCCTCTTGGAGTTTCTCCGAATGCCATTCGGCTTGAGCAATACAGCTCACACTTTTCAACGCTTCATTCATGAAGTGTCACACGGTTTGGACTTCGTCTACCCTCATCTAAGTTATATTTTAGTTGCTAGTAATTCACAGAAAGAACATCTTACGCATCTTCGCACCCTCCGAGAACGTTTGACCCAACACGGCGTCACAGTTAATTCCACTGAGTGCGAACTAGGTAAGGCTACAGTAGAAGTCACAAGATTTCAGAAAATGGAATCGACGCACTCACGGATAAGGTGAAGGCCATCCGTGATTACTCAGAACCAACTTACCGGGAGCAGCTTTTTCGTTTATTTGGTCTGGTCAAATATTACCGACGTTTCATACCTCGCATTGTGCATATAATGCAGTCAATGACGGACCTTATCCGTAGAGGTGAACGCAAAATCCAGTTCATTGAGGCTAAACGCACTGCGTTCATTGAGCTCAAGGATGCGGTCGCCGACTTGGTTCTCCTTGCTCATCCTGATCCGAACGCACCACTGGCAATAGTAACCGACGCCTCCGACACAGCCATCGATGCTGTGTTACAGTAATTCGTTAGTAAACAGTGGCAACCTTTAGATTTCTTCTCCAAACGCTTATAACCCGCCGAATCTCGCTACAGTACGTTTGGTAGAATGTTACTGGCAGTCTATTTAAGAATCTCCCACTTCCGGCATTCAGTAGAAGGCAGGACTTCTACGGTTTACACCGAACGTAAACTGTCGATTTATTCTTCAAACGCTTCATTCGACAGGCATTCTCCAAGGGAAGTTAGGCACATGGACCATATCTCACAATTTGCGACTGATATACGACGTCTCAGGTATTGAAAACGAGTTCGAGGACGCTCTTCCACGCGTCCGTAACCTCAACGTATCTGCTGACAATGGCATTGGTTTGGCAAACATGGCTGTTGCGCAAGCTACTGATACTGAAATCGAACGTCTTCGTCAAAAGAGCTCTCTCAAAATCCATCCCGCACCTCTGACATCGTCAGAGAGAAGAATCCTCTGCAACACTTCCCAGGGCAGACATCACCCTTTAGTGTCAGCAAAAAGCGTTCAGTCACCGGAACCCCCTGCAGTTCCCGCAACCCCGACCCATGCTCTCTCTACCTCTAAGCATAATCGTCATTGTAGAGAGTTTCGCAAGCCAGTACGTTTTGCAGAGTACGTTGACATTTCTTACTTTTAGAAATCACGTTTTTCATTATAAAATTCGCACATTCGTACAAAAAAACTTTTCTGACTCCCATGCCTTTATAGTTATTTCATGCGTTACTAGGTCCGCAACCCAGACGGCGTTGTTCTGGACCAGGATCACTCAGTGCTCACCCTCTCCTTTCTCGGGTCTATCAAATTTAGACAGGAGCACAAAGAGAAGAAGAGAAAAAATCGAAGGCAGGGTCTATAAAGTCGTTGGCTGTTAAGTTATTTAGTCGACCGGATATATTGGCATGGTGTTATCCATTTCCGCCAGTCGTCCGCGTACTTCGCTGTTTCTCCTTTTCAGACTATCCGAACATTGTGCGTGGAGAGACAACTCCAGCTAACTACCGTACAGCATTGGACAAACCTACCCCCTTTTCTCTCAAGATTTTTTAGGGTTGGGCGGCGGCTGCGATAGAGAAGAAACGCACCGAAGACTGAATAATTTAAAGAAAAAGAATTCTTCCTGCTCAGCAGCCAATTTTCCGATTGACCCTTCCCTGACCTTTGACATTCCCCACTATATGTCAATATTCTTTGTGTGTATCACCCTGTAACTCTGATCGGTCAGGAAGACATGTTATCTATATTTTTTCTTTTCTCTCTGGAATAACGAACGCTTGTGAAGTACTTACTAGCCTTCAAGAAGGGAGCTATGTGGCGGCTGTAACGAATGATATTTTCGATAGTCGCATTCACTTGTACATTTTTGATGACTAGTTTTTTACCCACTTTTGTTTTATTCAACCTATTCCCTTTGTAATATCTGTCCCGGGGCTACAACACAACTTGCTCCGTTTCTCGCTAGGTCGACCTGCCCCCTCTATACACTCATTTTTCCAGGGTTGATACAAATACACGAAGGTCGACGCGCTGTCCTTGCTTTTCATTATCGATTGGTTTTCGATGACTACAGACTGGGTATTATTCTGTTGGAACACTTCCAACACGATGACCCATTCAGTCCTGTTGGTTTCGTAAAGTGCTTGAGGACATAAAACTATAAAACATTCCAAAGTTTTTGTAAAGGTTATCACTGGACGAGCTTCAACAATTCTTGGTTCTTGTTAAATCGCACTTTCTGATTATCAACCCGGTGTTAACAATTGCCACTTCTTGGTTATTGATCTTGTGTCATCGAACGTTGGTTTAAACAATATGAAACTTTCAAAAATCTGTTTTATTGTTTTCCGGCGCACGTAAATCACAAATGCGCAAGTTGCTCCCTCGGTGTTCGAAAGCTTCTGGTGATATGCTTATTAAACCCGTCTCGTCCGAACCCAAAGTCAATCCGATCATTGCGTGAATCTTCCCGGAAGACTGTATTGGGCAAGTAGGTATGCGCTAGTACCTCGTTCACTAACAATTTAAAACGCCTTTCCTGAAGAGCAATCGGAACGTATTCCCAACAGCCATCGAACTAAAAAAACACAATAGGGTTTGGAAGCAAACCGTATATTTACCGCGATGTTTGAAAAGATGATACGTAGTTAGCTCTAGTCTAGTTCGGGACCAATGGCAGCAACCAAGAGGAAAACGAAAAGACGCGCGAGATGGGCTACAGCCCACTCGGCGGCACTGAAAAGTGTGCTAGGCGAAAGATGTGTGGAACTTTCCAGTGCGTTAAACAACACTCGGAAAAGTTTGGGTTAAACGACCTTGGAGAATGGAACAGTAGATGAGTTGTTGAGAAAGGGACCAGTATTCGTTGTGTGCAGTTAATTGCACGGCTGAAGAAAGTGCCACTGAGTTCACATCAGGCCTTCTATTGCAGGTGTACACAGAATCATGAGTACAAACATACAAACGGGAAAACACGGTTGCAGCCGGGACCCTTGGAGAAGCTACACGGTCGCTGGTCCCTAATAAACGATCGAACGACTTGTAAATGATAGGATACTGACGCTCTCGCAATCATCAGCTTGGTCTACAACCACAGTTACTCCGCCCAAACGCGACGTTAAAACGCCTCGAATTTGCAGTCACTACCGATTCACGTTCAACATGTCCGTTTCTCAGAGGAGCTGTGCCACTATTGGCTCAGAGGAGTGTCATGTTTCCAGAAGTACAGAAATGAAGATATCAGCTGAGGTCAACCTCAGAGCTAGTTTCGACGCAATGGTAACAACACCGGAACTAAGCAAATCAAGTATTTATCTCCCGAATTCAACTGTACAGCTTATTGTCAATAATGTAACAGAACAACACTAATGAGAAATAGGTTTGGTGATTATCGTCACATCCACCACAGTTTAAATGAGTCATGACTGTTATAGTTTCGGCATTGTTTATTTCTGAAGCGTTTAAACAGTCGCAACCGTGGTACCAAAGTGGTTCTTTCTCAACAGACTCTCCAACCGAAGGACTTGAACCTGGAATAGATATATCAACATCGGTATTGGTAGTAGTCATTGCGGCAGTAGACGATGTAAATTATAGACAAGTTGATCGTTTTGTCTACAGTGAGCAGATGCATCATCCAAATTGAGTATGCGACACATCCGGGTACCCAGGTTGTTGAGCACAATTCCTCCAGATTATTAGAGGTCACTTCCAGGATGATACACAACTTCAGCTGATTCCAAAGTAAACATGTTGATTCGAGGGACTAGGTTTTTAAACGACTTAACTGAACTTCTCCCCGTTTTTGAGTGGTCACAATTTCCATACCACATCAAGAAGTTATCCACATCATTCTCCCGTTCTTAAAAGTTAGACGGGTTAATAAACTTGATTGCACTCTACAGAATAAGCAAAATATTCTCAGCGACACCGTGGAAATGAGGTTGTCTTGGTGCAGTGAGTAGATGTCGACATCTTACTTTCTTCAGACAGTCTTCAAACTTATGCGCAGTGAAGTGAATGTCGTCGTAAGTGGCCAATGCACATGGTCCTCATTCCAGATTGAACGTCTATCGCAGAGGTTGGAAACTGCTGGGCCACACAACAGCTTCGTGCTTACACGGAAAGGCCACATCGATTAATTCAATGGGATTACGTTTAGCCTCACCAAACAAGAGTCTCGCAACCCTGCTTCAAAGGTTCCCACGCCCTATCAATCCATCAGGCCTATTGCCACCAGTAAAACGTGACGCTTTCCACCACATTACCTCCAAAGGACCACCTACCGTTGCTTGCCGCCGTCGGTTGCCACCAAAGAAATTCAAAATTGTCTTACGACTCGATATCCTTCATCCTTCCAGTAACCCTTGGGCCTCACTCTTGCATATCGTACCCAACATCGCACGCGGCGACTGGCGTCCGTGTAGTGACTACCGCGCTTTAAACAACGCCGCCGTTCCTGACAGGCACTCAGTTCCTTAGATTCACGAGTTTTTTTATCGGCCTGCAAGGTACGACCATTTTCTCAGAGCCTTATTTGGTTCGGGCATATCGTCAGACCCCCGTGGGCCTAGAAGACGTAGCGAAGACGGCAACCACCATCCAGCAAACACACGGCCGACTCCGAGATGTTGACCAACACCTGGCCAACGGTTGGCCACACAATAAGCAAATCAGATGAGACTAATAACGGGTAATGACCACGCTCCTTGTGGTATTCAAACGAGTTGTTGAAAATTTCTAAAACGCTATCATATTCATAACTTTTAATCTCAATGCGTCCAAGACTATCGCCATTTTGTGCAGGTTTGTTTTAACCCGTGCCTCCAGTGAACGTGCAGTAACCGTTTCACAGGTTTTGTGCGTGGTGAGTTCGGCTGTGTTGCCTTGCTTGCGGTCTGTGATCAATCACAGTTTTGTGGAAAGCCTTGTAAATGTGTTGAATTTATTTCATTATATCAGTTTCCCTATTCCGGCCTTACTAACGGTGATTTAATTGTATATATCACACGCAATCCGCACGGAGTGCTTTTATTAGTGTTCATTATAGAAATGAATGGCGTGAAACGATGGTATGGTAGATGGACTACTAACAGGCGTATACGACGTGAAAAAGATAAGTTACGCGTGCTGGACGAGAAGTAAGCATTTTTTTGCTGGAAGTGGAATTGGCAAAAGTTCAATTGAATTTCCGACATCATTCCGGATGCATTCATGAATGACTCCTTCGGTTATTGAAACAGCAGTCAGTACTCTGTCAGATTGTCCAACTTAGTTATTGATGTATCTTGCTTATTAGCTGAGATATTCCGCTTCTAATGCGAGCTAAAAACTTGTTTCACTTGCAGGGTTCAAGGCTTGGGATGAGTTAAAGCTATTGCAGATATTGAAGAAGAACAGGGTTTATATTTTAATACGGGGAACATTCTGTAAACCGCTTGCGACCGTTTTTACTATAAAAATTGTTGAATCACAGTGGTTCTCAGTACCCCAGCGATTTACGAATCTCACTGCACGGTTGTTGAAAATAGACGGTAGCCTTCATCTTGGTTGGGTGTTGTTGGATCGGAATCGGACAGTCAGTCTCGCGCTCACACGCCCACGTAACCACGCGTCCCAACTTATGCCAGATAAGTCATGCAACAAATCAACCAATCACGTGTACAAG
>JTDE01001371.1:69185-81377 GCA_014338405.1 Paragonimus skrjabini miyazakii | reverse complement strand
AGTCCGACCACCTCGCCAAGGTAGCAGTATAGGTCGACGACGAACATTAAAGAGTTGCACGCTTATGTAAATGGGGTTTCGGCTGATCGCTATCTGCAACAGCGGGAGAAGGTCTCTTAGATTACCGAGACGAAGTCACACACCAAGATTGACCCAAATCTCCAGGTCAAAGCAAAGGACTTACTGTATACTTTTGATTAGGCACCAGCGTCTTCATAGAATACAACCAAAGCGGCTTTATCCGCAGTTATCCTATACGCCTAAGTGGCCAACCACCTGCAGAACTGCAAGAACCTGAATGAGTGGCCCACAATGCTGCAACAGCGGGAGAAGGTCTCTTAGATTACCGAGACGAAGTCACACACCAAGATTGACCCAAATCTCCAGGTCAAAGCAAAGAACTTACTGTATACTTTTGATTGGGCACCAGCGTCTTCATAGAGTATAACCAAAGCGGCTTTATCCGCAGTTATCCTATACGCCTAAGTGGCTAACCACCTGCAGAACTGCATGAACCTGAATGAGTGGCCCACAATGGTGATACAAACTACCAATCCTCTTCCTTACCTCTAACCCTATAGGCCCCCAAGTGGTCTGTGATAAAACACCTTATTCTTTAGTTCCATAACCGAATAAGCCAAGCAGAGTACCCCCGACATCCCGGAAGGCTCATTCTTGGATTGCTCCACCGACATTTGCTTCATCATCATAGATAGCAATACATCAGCGGTTTACACTGATGTTTAACTGCCACACAACCACGAAGAAGAGAAAGCAAGCCATAAGAAACCAAACAGTCTAAACCACTTTCCTTGTACAAAATGAACCCCACTTGTTTGAGTTGATTCTACTTAGCAATACACTTCTGGTACGCGAGTCTCGTCTACTCGGTGCTCCTGTCATAAATAGATCGAGAATGCCCATAGTGAGCTATTTAGCGACTGCAGCCTGAACTGACTATTCGTGTTTATACTTTTATATAGGAATAGTCCCCTACAGTACGTAATGGGGTAAAGATTTATGGTAGTATTTGAGTGCCACGAATCAAATCAAAACGCGGAACTCGAAGTGGATGAGTCAATAAGCAGTCAGTGTCAACACCCCCTCCAGAGTCAGCAAACCGAGATAAGTAGTCAGCACGAAGAATAAACTTTGCACCGCGGTGCTGGATGTTATACGAGTACGCAGCCAAAGCAACAATCTATTGCCGAACCCTGTCCACAAAAGACTTAACAAGAGATTACTCAGGATTATCAATGAAGTCGAGGGCTTCACGATCAGAAAATGTAACGAAATGAACGTTGAAGAAGTATGTGTGGAAGCTGGTGAGCGTTCAGTAAATCGGTAACGTTTGCTTCCGTGTTTGCGCATACTCATGCTCTGCTGAAATGAGGCGTCCAGAAATGCAAACCACAGGATGGTCCTCTTGTTCTAGCACGGCCCCAATATTCACCGGGGACGCATAAGTAATCAATGTTGGTAGTAACGTTGAAAAGAACGTACGTAATACTGCATCGAAGAACAGAAACTTTAACAGAACTCGAACAGTTCGTTCACGTAAGTCAGCTCAGACAAAATTATTTTGAGAAAGAATAAATAAAGATCTTACCTTACCAACAAAATAATTGATGAATGGAGTAGAACCCATTAAAGAATGAAACTCAACAAAAGTATTTGAAGTGGATGCTCTAGACAGAATCGGAAACGATCAGGGTCAGGACGGAAACCATTATCATCAACGAGAAACCCTAGACATTAGAACCTGGACGTACTAAAAATGCACTGAGGAGAGTTACTAGCAACTCGATTATTAATCAGTTGTAGGAATCCGCACCAAACTTAGTTCGAATGAAGTCAAACCATGAAGCCAATCCATTTATCAGTTACTAGCAACGTTTGGAGAGCGAAAATATTCGAGTAAAGCTTGTGTTGAGTGTTTGATGATTGTTGTTTTATAGAACCTCGGTGACCACGTTCCCTGTCTTTATTTATTCCCTCCTCGTTGATCCTTCTCCTTACATTGGAAACTCGATTGGCGATGATTGCAAGTCTTCCTTCCAGAGACTAACACGACCATTCAAATTACCCGTGCGAAAACTCGATTTCTCACAAAAGTTGATCATAATGTGTTAATAAATCTTGATATCGCTTACTTGTGGAAACTTGTTCTCGCGCAGTTTTTCTTCCTTACTTTCCATTGCTGGACTTTTGTTTATATGTACCTTGGTTTAACTTGCGTTCTATCGCTTTGCCATTACGCGACTGTTGCATTTAACCATACTTACGTGAACCCTTAGTCTCGGAACTATATATTTGGTGGATCCAGCATCAAGATTTGTTGCTATCTTCTATTTAGTCTGTACTTATTTTCTTGTACCTTCGCACCTTACTGATAAAAAAATCGCCAATACGACCGCTTTCCATTTCGGATCCGAATCGTTTGCCCGGGGGGCTCAGAATTTGTAGACGCTCGTTGCTTTCAGACGCGACTATTCTAGATCCGGCCCATCAAGAGACGTTGCGACTAGACTAAGCGTTGCTGGAACAACCACTGGACGTCCTGGATTAATGCATACAATCGTTTATCATGAACAAGCATGGTTGGCGCACGCACAAGTATATCATCCTGGCAAATAGAAACACCCTCCAAGTTGGCAACAGTGGTGTGCATAAAACCCTGAAATACAGCGGCTGATAAATCCAGGCCGAAAGGCAGAAAATTATACGGAAACAATCCGAAAGGATTATTGGTGTTTGTCCGATCACCGGAGGCCTCGTCAAGTAGAATCTGTAGAACAGCACTTTTTAACTCAAGCCTGGGGAAATAATTTAAGCCATAAAACTGATGCAAGGTGTGGTGATTGTCACCAAACCTATTTCTCATTAGTGTTTCTTGTTACTTTGTTGACAATAAGCTGTACGATTGTGTTTGGAAGCTAAACATTTGATTTGCTTAGTCGGGGTGTTATTACTACTGCATTGAAGTTAGCCCTGAGAGTGAGCTGAGTGGATAACTTTATTTCTGTCTTTCTGTAACCATCACAGCTGACGTCGCAGACTTCTGTGACCTCTTACGATTGACTTCTGTCCACTCAAAATTCTGAGTGTTCAAAATTCACCGAGAGAAACCAAGGACTGTTTAGAGCGCTTTGAAACTCGGTGTCTCATGGGCAAACAGATGAAGGCAGAAAGTAGCCACTCACTTCCTCGCCGTAACTGGTAAAGATGCGTATAGCTAGGTGAACAACTTATCATTACCTGATTCAGCAATTTCTTTTTTGCGAATCCTTACATAAATGGCTGGTTTCACATGTCCAACGTATAAATTTTGAAACAGCTGAAGTAGCCAAATTTCGCACGTTCGTGAGAGGAGAAATCCAGGATACCGGGCAGTTCGTCTTGGGAATCCAGACTCAGGCAGCTCGTTGTAAACTAAAGACTAATTACAAGTCAACTTCATGACCGTTTGATCGATGGAATTAATATGCGTGGTCTACAACAGAAACTTTTACTGCTTCCAAATTCCACTTTCCAGTCAGCTAAGCCAATGTGCCAACAGTAACAGGATGTCAAATTTGCTGTGAAAGATGAACTGATGATTTTATACAACCATGCAACCTTTCGTTTCGAACTGGACAGGCAGATTGAAAATGTTTGCTACCACAGGACTTGCAGCTGTTCCACCGTCGGGTAGCATTTGAATCGGGTATAGGTTGACTATTACCCTTTGCATCTGGGATATTTACCTCTTCGGATCACCGCCTTGGTTGAGCTTTTGGTCGTCCCACATGGTTGTTGTGTATATAACCACTTGATTTGCCTTATTCGGGTGTTATTACAATTGATTCAAAATTAGCTCTGGTGTCGAGCTAAGTCAATTACTTCATTTCTGTTTACTTGCGACCATCCCAAAACTTTTGGTAGCTCTCTGAAACGTCTGTCTTCCTGCAGTGACCTAATTCGTAAACACTTCCTTTGCCTTAACCTTTCTCGTCATTTCAAAATGTGCATGCATTATCCAGCAAAAATCTGTAGTGACCGGCGATCGTGTGGCTTCTCTAGGGATCCCGGCTGCAACCGTGTTTTCCTGCTTGTTTGTTTTGTACGCATTACTCTTTGTATGCCTGCAATAGGAGGCCTGATATGAACTCAGTGCCACTTTCTTCAGTCGTGCAACTAATTGCACGCAGCGAATGCTTGCTCTTTTCCTAACGACTCATCTATTATTCTATTCTTCAAGGTCGTTTAACTGAACCCTTTTCGAGCGTTGTTTAACGCACTTGAAGGTTCCAAGCACTTTTCTCCTGGCGCGCTTTTGAGTGCCGCCGAGTGGGCTGTGGCCCATCTCGTGCTTCTCTTCCTTTTCCTCTTGGTTGTTGCCGTTGGTCCCAGACTAGGCTAGAATTAACTACTTATCATATTTCCAAATATTGCTGGAAATATACGGTTTGTTTCCAAACCCCGCTGCCTTCTCTAGTTCAATGCCTGTTGGGACTACGTTTCGATTGCTCTTCAGGAAAGGCATTTTAAATTGTTAGTGGACGAGGGTATAGCGCGTACTCACTTGTCCACTACAAATCTTATGGGACATTACGTTGTTCTTATGGTCGGATATCTGTGTGTCTCAAGTTCTTTCACTAGATTTTTGTACAATACTCGCTTGCACGTGCCCGATTTTAGTAACCTTCCGTTGTTCATTAGTAAGCCCGTATTTTCCACAAACAAACTTTCTATTCTCGAATTAACCTTCAAATTAAGTTAACCAGTATTTTTCTCAGTTAATAACGACTGCGGACGATTTCTATCAACGCGTCTTCCATTTCCATGGTTGTAGAAATAGTTGTGTGACTTAAGTACACATATCTGAATGTCCTTCATTTGCTGATGATGTACGTATGTGGAAACAATTTATCTCAGAGCGTACCAAAAGTTTCACTGAAAAAACTATTCTGTGTGCACAATGAAGAAAACAGGCATGAAAGTAATGTGTAATGAGAGACTAAAATTGACGAACTCTACATAACTCTCTTCTAGAACGTTAGATTAGAGAAAACGTCCGATAATTAGGAAAGGGGACAATGACTTAATGATAGTAAGACCTATGTGCTATCCGCCTTCTTACAGTTCGGCCAGAATGGGTATGTGGAGTTTATAAATTAGGGAGGAGGAATTGGGAACCGGGGGGTGGTCATTGGCGCCGAACATTAGTTGAGTAATCTGTAATATTTCCTGAGTCACTCTTTTAATTCGGCACTGAACGACTGGTTTGGTCTTTGTTCGGAACCATCAAGCAGAGGTTGTCTGAATGAGGATCCAGCCAGCTACCCCTTGCGTTACGAGGCAACACTCCGATCGACCACAAGTTGAGTAAATTTAGTGAGTATTGTGAGTCGATAGGTGGCAGAGTTCGCTATCTGGAACCGCCATCATGTGTAATCTCTAATGTACTTCATGAAGAGGCGTAACCGTGATCATCGTGAGTGCCTGTTGAATGATGTACTCCACTTCTATTAGTGATCAAGCACTCTGAAGTGACGGCCGAACGGAGGCTGTAGAGTCGTCCTAGGAGAGTCAACGCAATTTGAAACAAAAGGAAAGTGTGCATATCATTGTAAATTTGTTCGCAGCGCAACGTTTTCAGTGGAGAGAAAGGGTGAATGTGCCCGTTGATGAGGGATGATATGGAGTGGCTGTTTTGTTCACGCGCAAAAACATGACTCAGGTCATAGAAGAGAGCTGACGTAAAATGAGATCCACGGCCAGTATTAACTGTGGTCGGGACGCCGAAATCTAAAATCAATGATTCGATAAAGCTGCGTGCGACGGTTGTCCTCAACGAGCTATTCAAGGGAACAGCCATGGGCCGCGTTGTGAACCGGTCCACACAGATCAGAAGGTGTGTAAAGCTTTTGAAAAAAGGAAAGGGGCCAGTGGTATCAAGAGATCAGGTTGAGCAAACGTTCCGGGCGTAGCCATGTTATGAGAAGGTACACTGCTACGTGGACGTTACAAATGTTCCTTAGCTCAGTTGCGAAAGTCTTCGTAGATGCCATGTCAAACGCAACGTTCAACTGCAAGCTGCGTTGGGCCGCACATATTGGTGCGTGGTAAGGAATGAAGGCAGCGGAAAACGTTAAGCCGATAGGTGTAGGGACCAAGCAGTTGGGACTTACACGTGGATCTATCACACGTAATGCGGCAGTCCGATTGGGATACAGGCAGAACATAAGGTTTAATGGGAAGAATGTCAGGAAGTTGGCGGAATAATGGATGACTGACCCGGAGATTCACGGGGGCAAGAAGGTCAACTACACTGGTGGACACTCAGTTGGCATGAAGACGTGGCAAGGCACCGACGACAAAACCGTTGGGGCCGTCGATGAAATGGAGGTTGATGTTGGACCGTGAGATAAAAACCAGGTGTCTTCTTTCCCTCAGGGTGTGCGGGTCATAAGGGAAACGACAGGTAGACTCAATTGGTTTGTGATCAGAAAAAAACGACTGAGTTGGTACCTTTTAGAAAGTATGGAATCGTTTAGTGGCAAGATGAGTGACCAGTTAAGGACGACCGAAGGCGCTTTGATGCGTTCGCGATGGTTGAAATTTTCCGGAAAAAGGCGACAAGGAGTAGGTTTCATCATTCTGTTGCAAAACAGCATCGAAACGCTGTAACGGCAACGACAAATGACAATTTATACACAGAACATCATTGACGGACAGCTCCAACACAATTTGAAATCAAAGAAATGACGCGAAGGGACGGTCACATTAAGCGTAATAGTGGTACAGGGACAATGCGGTGATCCGAGTAATATCAAGTCCCGACAAGCGAATGACACGTCACTAGAAGATGATCAAGATCACTTAATCAGAACGGTCAAAGGGGATGATGTCGCCGTTTTATGGGCCTTCATGTGGTGCGGTACGCGTTGAGTGCTGCACAGGCGGGTCATCTGAAGTGAACAACAATTAAGTAAACATCAGTATAAAGTTTAAAATGCATGCGCAACAGTTTCCGTTTTGTTACAACGTCGGCTTTTAAACTAGGCGATGGCGTCTGTTTACCTATAAATGATAAAATACAACCGCTTTGGACAAGGCTTCTCTGGGTATAAGAAGCATTGCGTTGGCCCAGGAAGCCAGGGCGAATTGTTTGCGACCAACTTTTGTGGAAACTGTGTGGAGTTTTGGCAGCTAGAAACACCGTAAAATGAAACGCCAACACTAATCAGCGATGCCTTATAGGCGTCGGAGACTCTATAAGGACTGTGACTATAGAAATCTTTGACGACACCAATTTTATTGGTTAGATTTTAGTCACCATCATGGTGGATTCGACGCCAACGGAAATGTATCTAATTCCCTCCTAATATTGTGTTTAGCGTGATACCATAATGGATAGGGCGTTCGAATAAGTTTGTGGGCGTCACTGGTACTATTCAAGACATTGAATAGGCTCGCTGCAAACCCAGGAATTTGTTGACATGTAGGTGACCAGCCTCACCGTCTTTCAGGTACCCGTCTATGGGCACGTTGCAACAGTAAAACTGTGTAAATCGTTACTGATACACAGGTCAGTGAACTTCTTCGAAAAATAGTGGGACGGCATATAGAACATACGTTACTTGTATGATGAATAAGAACGTGAAATAAATGGATTATCAGATACATACAAGCTAAGGTGGTCCTTGAAATCCAGGGCCCACGTGGTCCTCATGGTTGGCGGCATCCGAAACGGCTTAGCCAGTCACAGTGACTGAAGCCAAAAGACGCCTGCGTTATGAACCATCACCGCAAGTGGCTTTCCCTGCACCACTTGCGGTTCCACTCACAAACCACGTATCTGGTGTAAACCTGAAGGAATAAGACCGGTAGGTGTGTGAGTGAGGTCTTTGTGTCCAGCCGGCCAATGCTGGTTAGCCAATTGAATGGCTAGCACGAAAAGGAAACACTTATCTCTCGGAAAATAAACACAGAAAGAGACTGCAATGAAAAGATCTATATTAAGAAGAAAGATATGTAAAATGCAATACAAGAAGCATTTCAGTATACAATTGCATGCTAATGCCTTCTAGAAAAGATAAAGTTGAAAACAAAGTTCAAAGTTGAACTACAAATAGATCAGGCAAACGATTCACCGTTCAGTACGCCAACAAAGCTCAAGGAAAAATGGGTAGAAGAATTACAGACACTCAAGTATCCGAAAAGAGGAATGGGTTAGTTGTTCAACAAAAATAGTCTTGGTCGATGCAATAATCAACAAAAGTATGATGAATATGACAAACCTGAGTCCAACGTACACGTCGTTCCTTCGCCGACGGTGCACTTTGAGTAGGCTGGTGACCTACTAATCCAAGGCAGCCAGCGCATTTGCGGCCGCACACATCGCAACGCCATATATTCATGGCACCACAACCTATGGTGCCGATGTTTCCTTTGCGTACTGCGCGCTTCCGTTCTCGGCCGCGCAATAGCTGCCTGTTGAACTCGCCGACGCCCGTTCGAATCACATTCCTCCAGGCAGTCCGGTTCAACGTCGTCTTCCTAACATCTACAATCCATTGCATAGCTTAAAAGACTGATCTGTACAGCATCATGGTATCCCCGCTTTTGACCACCAGGATTTCGTTTATCCGATCACACTTGTCTATACAGCAGCTGTTTCGGGCTACGGTCGTCACCTATTCGACAGGCGTGACCCAGCCAGCGAAGCTGATTGAACATCAGCAGGGTTTCCATTCCGTTTATGTCCGTTAGTCGTAGTACTTCAGTATTCGGAGCCGTATCCGACCACCAAATACCCAAGATGGGTCTTGAACATTTCAAATAAAAGCGGTTCAGATAGCGCACATTCCGCCGATACAATGCCCACGTTCCACTGTCGTACAGCGGTATAGACAGCACCGTTGAGCGGTAAATAAACAGCTTAGTGCTCGGTTTTATGCTGTGGTTCTTCCACACACGTCTTTCAAGACGTCCGAAAGCACTACTAGCCTTTGCCACACGTGCATGTGGTCCTCATACGATCTGCATACAAAACACTTATGTTGGGACATTGTTATGGAATAAGAGAGCATTTCTATAAATACAAGGACGGTTAACGAATTGTGGTGAGCAGGAGTGAAGTAGACAGAATAGTTATCGAAATTACAGAAGTTGCAGGTAGCAATACGAGGCGATATCACGTAACTTACCGTATGTATTAACTGTACAAAAAGTTGAACTAGCAAAATAGACGTATAACGAAAAGAGGGACCAAACGTATCAGTCATGTTTGTCACGTAAGTTCGAAAAACGTTGGGGGAAGGGTGGCTTCTGGAGGACTTCCTAGTCCAAGGTCCGTTAATATGCGATATGTGGATCATACGTTACTAGTAACAGAATGAATGTAAGAATGGCCCTCAATCAAGAATTGTACAGTTAACTGATACCTGTCGAATACTTGTTGAGTCCAACCAGTGGATACTGCCATACCAGATGGCTGAAGAAGGACAATCCATTATTTAGGTGCTCGTGAAGAAAAGAAGAAACGTCTATTGTCAAATTTACTGCATTGTTTTCTTAACTTCAAGGTGTCCTCTTTGAAAATCGGTTTTGCTCAGAAGATCTAGCGGGCTAATATGGGGTTGGTTGGGAGTAAGCAAACGTGTTTGGACAGGTATCATGACTCCGCACAGATGGATATCCCGGAATAAACAAACCCAGTTTATTCAATCCTGGGACATAAGTTAAGGTTCTTACTTCTAGTAATTTGGGTGAAACTTCTTTCGACACTGTTGATTAACTTAAGTTCCTGAGTAACAAAGTGGATGCGGACTTGCTTGTTCAGTTTTAGACGAGATTTTACTAGGCTACAGAATGGGCCAGAGAAGTTACCAAGGTTTGTGCTGCCTAAGTTACGTTTTACTAGGTGCATAGGATTAGTAGGTTGACATGGTAATCATGTGGTGTTCTGGGAAGCATTCCGGTGTTCAGATAGTAGAACCTAAGTCACGTTGCTGAGAAACAAACAAAAAGAGGACTGTTGAAATGTGATAAGTCCGTTTAATGAACTTGTGAGCATACAGTACGGTACACTGGTTTATATTGGAGAGCAACTGGCTTTCTCTCGCCCGGAAATGTAGCGTAGCGAAGTCCGCCTGTGACATCTTCCTCTGGAGTTTGCGTCGGTATCCAGATATTCGTATCATCTGCATAACTCAGATACCCTAGGATTAAGCCATCCAGGAATGAAACCCTGAAGTATTACCATGGTGGTCGGTTGTATAAAAGAGCAGTCTCTGTTAACCCTTACATTGAACTTTTCGTCAAGGAGGTATTTTTCCGCAAAGCTAACAACTGACCTGAAGTTCTGCAGGCCTCACCCTGGTGAGAAAGACGTCATCATTTACCTAGTCAAATGGTTTCGTGTAGCCTAAGCGGACTATGATCGCAACACTGCTAAAAACCACTAATTTGACCCGTGAGTCATTTATCACTAAAAAGCTGGCTGTGCTTGAATGTCCGGGGCGAAATCCACGCTGTTGATGTATAATGGAATCATCTTCCCTTCAACGCAGTCATATTTGGTCGTCAGTTATGCTGATCTGAACTTCCCGTACAGTTGTCAGCAAAGTAACAGGACGGCAGGTTGCAGTCTTACCATGTGTTGATTCTCTAGGAATCTCGGCTTTTACGGTGTTTTATCACTTGTCTGTCATGTATGTATGAGCTTATGTACGCCAACTATAGGAGGCACGATACGAACACAATGTCGCTCTCTCTATTCTTGCAACCGGTTACACTCAGCCATTACTCTTTTTTAAACGACTCATTTATTATTTTTCCTCCAGAGTCGTTCCACTCGCACTTTCTCGAGCGTTGTTTGAAGGAATCAAACATTTTGTGTACCTTTCAGTTTCGCCGAGCAAGCTAGAGCTCACCTTACGTTCTACTTCTTCCACCTAGCTACCGTCGTTGATACCACACTAGTTCAGAGCCAACTACTTGTGATATCTTCAACCATTGCTGAAAGCATGCGGTTTGCTTCCAAACCCCACAGAGTTTTTTAGTTTGGGACCTGTTGGGATTGTGGAGGCTAGGGTCTGTGTTGAATGAGTAGCGATGGTCGTGCTGGTGACCATCCTGATTGCCTTCATTCATTGCCCTTTTGCTGGTCGAGGTCCTTCTGATTATCGTTTGGGCAATTGTCAGTTTCATGGAAATCGGCTTGAAGGTCGTTCTAAAAGGAAAACGGTCATTTTGGCGCCAGTTCTTGTTTAACAAAAGTTTTTGGAAATGATAAAATCAAAATTTCAGGCAAGGTACTTGCAGTACATCAATTGTAAATAAACAGCACTAATGAAAAAATTGGTATACATCGAACAAGTGCCAAAAGCACTGGTTTGGTGATGAAAAAATTTTCCACAATTTTCGCACAGATAACCCATTATTGGCGTTAGCTCATTTTTTCAAGTCTTGTATATGCGCTGATTGAAATTTTTGAGATGAAATACGTCGTCCTGTAGCCTGAGAGCGCTTCAGTTTGCGACGTTTTGAAGATATGGCCGAAATGGAAATATACGACCCCACAATATTGACATTGCACTTCAACAAGAACACTAACACAGTTGGTAATGAAACATGTATGACCACATTTCCAGCTTCATTGTCTATGCGATGATCATACTACTTCTCCTAGTTTGCAAGATTTCAAGTAGATTCTGATCGATTAAACGTTGCTCTTAGAGGTGGTTGAAACTGACGCTATCATGTAGTTGTTTCCATCTTCGTTGTATGTGGAACGGCGTAAAAAAGGTTATTACGTCTCACTCTATTGCTGGGAATCTTCACAAGTTAATTCTGTTAATTCTTCTGCATTTTTTCCAACTTGGTTGGGGTCGCGCGGCGTTCACACGGAACAATATACGGAAACATATGAAATGAAGCTGCCCGCCGATCAATGGGAAGTAAACCTGTCAGCCAGTCACTACTTGATGATTAAAACGCCAAGTATTTATGGCGGTGCAGAAGAATATTCTAATCGATATGACAATTAACGGAGCCAAAGATGCTGAGTACCATGTACCGGGAACTAGTTGGAAAAAATGCAGAAGAATTAACAGAATTAACTTGTGAAGATTCCCAGCAATAGAGTGAGACGTAATAACCTTTTTTACGCCGTTCCACATACAACGAAGATGGAAACAACTA
>JTDE01001371.1:54555-69085 GCA_014338405.1 Paragonimus skrjabini miyazakii | reverse complement strand
TAGTTGTTTCCATCTTCGTTGTATGTGGAACGGCGTAAAAAAGGTTATTACGTCTCACTCTATTGCTGGGAATCTTCACAAGTTAATTCTGTTAATTCTTCTGCATTTTTTCCAACTAGTTCCCGGTACATGGTACTCAGCATCTTTGGCTCCGTTAATTGTCATATCGATTAGAATATTCTTCTGCACCGCCATAAATACTTGGCGTTTTAATCATCAAGTAGTGACTGGCTGACAGGTTTACTTCCCATTGATCGGCGGGCAGCTTCATTTCATATGTTTCCGTATATTGTTCCGTGTGAACGCCGCGCGACCCCAACCAAGTTGGAAAAAATGCAGAAGAATTAACAGAATTAACTTGTGAAGATTCCCAGCAATAGAGTGAGACGTAATAACCTTTTTTACGCCGTTCCACATACAACGAAGATGGAAACAACTACATGATAGCGTCAGTTTCAACCACCTCTAAGAGCAACGTTTAATCGATCAGAATCTACTTGAAATCTTGCAAACTAGGAGAAGTAGTATGATCATCGCATAGACAATGAAGCTGGAAATGTGGTCATACATGTTTCATTACCAACTGTGTTAGTGTTCTTGTTGAAGTGCAATGTCAATATTGTGGGGTCGTATATTTCCATTTCGGCCATATCTTCAAAACGTCGCAAACTGAAGCGCTCTCAGGCTACAGGACGACGTATTTCATCTCAAAAATTTCAATCAGCGCATATACAAGACTTGAAAAAATGAGCTAACGCCAATAATGGGTTATCTGTGCGAAAATTGTGGAAAATTTTTTCATCACCAAACCAGTGCTTTTGGCACTTGTTCGATGTATACCAATTTTTTCATTAGTGCTGTTTATTTACAATTGATGTACTGCAAGTACCTTGCCTGAAATTTTGATTTTATCATTTCCAAAAACTTTTGTTAAACAAGAACTGGCGCCAAAATGACCGTTTTCCTTTTAGAACGACCTTCAAGCCAACTTCCATGAAACGGGTGATTACCACTGTTCATTTGTCGAACTTTTTCCACGCGCAGTGAACTTGTCCTTATTTCCTGCTGTCAAATTTTTTATGTGGTTTCAGTCTCACTTGCGTTCTATCGCTACGTTATCACGTGACTGGTCGTATTTGTCTGCCTCGGCATAATTAATTTCACCGGGAAACGGTATGTTTGGCAGGTTCAACATCGAGTTGCATCGTCCTTTCCTTCCTTTTGGTTTTTCACGTTTTTGTATTTCATCATCCAATTTACTACAAACGCGCCTATACGATCGTCTCTTTTGGATCAGAATGGGTTGTCCAGCAAACTTTAACAGACGCCCACTCTATCACACATGCGATCACTCGAGATCCAACATACCGATACACTTAGAGAATGGATGGAGAGTAGCTGGACAAATCAGTAGACCCTTGAGGTTAACAGGAAACGCCTTTCGGTCAGCCTTCAAGAGAAACGTTCTAAACTGTTAGTGAA
Source organism: Paragonimus skrjabini miyazakii (assembly GCA_014338405.1). Taxonomy (NCBI): domain Eukaryota; kingdom Metazoa; phylum Platyhelminthes; class Trematoda; order Plagiorchiida; family Troglotrematidae; genus Paragonimus; species Paragonimus skrjabini miyazakii. The sequence continues at coordinate 67,603 of JTDE01001371.1, read as the reverse complement.
CGGGGCCCGAACACATACCCACTTATCCACGACCCCTGAGATATCCTGGTGTTCTCATAAGCCTCCACATAGCCAAGTGGTAGTTCACGTCAGTGCTGTTATGGTACTATACACAGCTTTATTTGCGACGCGAGACCTTCAGTCGCCTCACAGTCTGTTTTGGTCTCATTACCGGAGCTCTCTGGTTTTGATATGTGTACCCGGGAGAGGTGTACTTCGTACTGATACAGTGCCGACGCCTTGTTATTGGCAGTCATAAGCTCGTTGATATTTCGCCCCAGCCAATTTCTCACCTTCGGCCGAGCAAGTCTCAGGGATACATACCCCCCGATGGACCAGCGAGCGATAGTCTTGGCTGTTAGCCAATGGTCATTCGTAGTTACCAATGGGTCAGACACCAAGTTTTCCCTACTCAGGGTCCTTTGTAATGCTGGGTACGTTTGCACAGTGATGTACATACTGGCCCCTAGGCTCACTTTCCAACTGAGTAGTATTGCATATAAAATGAAATCGCAGAGTAACGTAGTCGCTTAATCTCAGCGAAGCCATGCGATGTACGTTGGCTACTTTCTTTAGTTATTTTGGCAATATAAAGCTTAATCGGGACAGTACATTTCCTTGACCCTATCCGTTCGAATTCCGTATGTGTTCCATTGAACCCCAGCCTAAATTATTGTTGAAACATTTTATGACCAAAAGGTAAAAGTTGTTAGTTGCGGACAGGAATTGGGTATCTATACGAAGTAGGTTAAAATTCTTCATGATGAGAAAATTGGAGTAAATGTTCCTCCCGGTAAACTTCTGAGATGGAGGAAGTTCATCAAGTGCCGTGGCGTTCGGGTGATAACAAGTGACAGATTGCGCACGTTGTGATACTGTCGGTTCTGAACTAAACGTCAGAGGGAATCTGTTTGTCCTGTGGGAAGGGGGCCTGTCTTTCCAGGGACAGTAGAACGTTGTGATGGATATACGACCATTCCGCATCCTGACCCTTTTACCGACCACGGCGGCGGGTTGTGAGTCCCTGCAAACAAAGTTCGGTACGTCTGGTGTCTTGTGACAACCACGACTCAGTAACAGCTAACTGGGGAAAATAGACAACAGAGAAGCTGCGCAAATATGGCAAATTGTTTCACAGACCCTAGACATTAGTATCCACGCACCTTGAGCAGCTCAGTATCAGGGATGGGTTACTGTTAGATGGCCGATGAGAGATTCTTACGGAGTTGGTGACATAACCAATCTTAAGTTTATTTTGGCTCTCAGCGTTTACTACACTGGTTGCGAAGGGTTTTGGTCGACTGGCGGAGATCTCACTAATTGCGATGACTGGCACGATGACCTCTTCATCAGATGATCGCGGGATTTACTTCCCGGATGGTTTGTCTCTTCAAACGCGACCGGCTTATGTGAGGCCCTGTGCTACATGGGAAGTTCACGCGACCAGTATGTCACGAGTCTAGTCTAACTAAAGCCATCATCTCTGGAACTACACTGACTCACGGCTCTGGATACTCTGACCACATACCAGCTAGTCTAGGTAAACGGGACACATTAGTCTATAAACCTATTAGTCCCTGTCTATCAGGAATAAAGGACCATTGAGATGGGTCGTGAGTTTTCTCGGAGCCTTCTGGAATCCGAAGTAGAATTATGAACCTTCGCCTGGTGCAGTCGTATGGGATCGCTGATAAACGATGAGCTTGTCGTTTAAGACTCTCCAACCTAGTCGGCTTGGCCTTAGTACGGACATCCAACTCTCGCACCAGGATGATTAAAGCCACTGATAAGACCGTTTTTGTAAACTCTGAGGAGTAAGATACAATCTTATCATGCTCAGTGTTTAGGCCGCGACACAGTCCTTATAGCCTTAGTCTTAGACCGTTGATAAGAGCAATGCATTGGTTACTACCGTACACCTCAGCATGATCTGAAGCATCAGTTTCAGGCCAATTTGCTATTACGGCTGAGGATGAGTCTACAGACCACCTAACGCCACTCATGGCGGCATGACCAACCTTATTAATGGAGTGAGTTATGTATCAACATTGCCCACACAGTAGAAAATAATTGATGGGGATTTGAATATGCTCAATAGTTCTTGGACCTCCTTTACAGCCCCTGCAAATCAAGCAGAGTTTCTCGCATGTGTCCAAGTAAATGGTTGGTGCCAACACGTTTTAGCACCTACCAGACTAGACCACACTTTAGATCTCATTTTTACAACAGGTATCTCTCCTGCTAAAGTATCCGTCCTAGAACGGTTTCCAGGAAGTGATCACAACGTGGTCAACTTCATGTTTGACCTAAAAGCTGTAAAAATGTCGAACATGATAAGTTATCGCCAAATAAATTTAATTGACTGGAAGATCTTCGCCACTCTGTTGAGGTCATTGCTGTGGAACACATTCTTTCTGACCTCTGACCCTAGTATTGCAACCGAAGTATTTGATGAGCACTTCAGGTTTGTATGAATATCTTAGCCCCGGAAAGATCAAAACGCCGTAATGTGTGTGGTGAAGGCAGGATCCTCACTCCGAAAGAGCAATGTAAGCTCAAAAGTCTGAAATCACGACACCAGAAAACATGATTTCTCCCATTTTATTCAAATGCATAAAATGTTTGACACTATAGAAAATAGATCTGAAATGCTCCACTTAAATGAGAAAAAACGTGCGCTGGACAGCAAAGAGAAGAGCTCTGAGTTGATGCAGCTATTGAAACGCAGAAGCTGTACAGGAGACCCTATTATTCCAATAGTTACACTACACAACAGAATCACCGTAGACGATCCTGTAACAATCTGCAAGGCCTTCAATCCATATTTCGCTGCTTCCTTCAACATTGAAGAAAATATATTGCCTCCACCTCCCCTGTGAAAACAAACACATTCCTAAGCCACGTTACTGTTGATGCAGTAAAAATACGCTCTCAGTTAGCTTCTATCAAACCTTCTTATCTTTCTGGTCCAGAGGGTACACACCCTGTTGCTCTCAAATACGGAGGGGATGACATTCCTCTCCTTTTGCTTAATATTTACACACTTTCTCTACCATCAGGGTCCCTCCCTCTTCAATGGAAAATTTCTATAATCCAGCCCCGTCACAACGGTGGCTCGCGACAAGACATCAACAATTATCGTCGCATTGACCATACTTCAATTTGTTATAGAGTGTAGGAAAGGATAATAAAATTTCGCATGCTTGAATTCTTATTATCACAAAATCTTATAAAATACTCCCAGGAAAGGTTCCCAGCAAACGTTCGTGCATTACGTGTCAGCTGGAATTCTTTACTCATGCTACAGAATCTGATGATTCGGGGAATGCAATTGTTATCATAATTTTGGACATGGAAACGCTTTTGATCGTGTGCCTCATAAGCGCCTTCTGATCAAAATGGCATCTTTCGGCATAAGTGACCCAGTGCTCAGCTCGTTTGCTTCATACCTTGCAGACCGCACACAAACAGTGAAACTAGGAGATAACAGCTCAACGTTCGTATCGGTCACCAGTGGAGTGATTCAAGGAAGCGTCCTGGGACCGTTACTCTTTTTCATGCATATAAATGATATATGTAAAGTTATCAAGCATGGCAAACTATTCCTATTCGATGATGACATCAAACTTGTCTACACTTTTCCTCCTGGCGACCTCAATTCTTCTTTAGGAAATATACGGGAGGACTTCATGTCGTTAGAGTCTTGGTGTCAAATTTGGCTGATAAAATTTTCAGCCAATCAATCCACCATCGTTGCACACGGTTGTCATACACCAGAGGACTTTATAAAGCTGGATGGTTATGGTATTTCAACTGCCAACTCAGTCCGCGACCTGGGTATAGGTTACTCAAATTCATTCAAATTCGCTTAACATATATCTTTCTTAATAGCTAAAACCAGACGAACGATTGGATACATTAAGCACTCATTCTTCCTTCCTGCAGCTCGACTACACCTTTATAAGCTGTGTGTACGATCCCAAATTGAGTACCGCACGTTCACATATGGCCACTTGCGCAGGTCTGGTAGTTTTGCTCTGGAAAGACTCCAGCGTGCACTCACGAAAAGTTTAGTGAATTATCCGTCTTCTTTGAACTGCAGACAACGTTGTCAGACGCTTGAACGTGATCCTCTTTGGCTACGGCGTCTCAAGGTAAAACTTACACTCATGTATGATCCAGTTTATGGCAACAAATGTACTGTCAAGCTCGAGGTTCACTTTCAGCGTAGCTCTAAATACAACATCAGGAACAAAGGGTTTACCTTGACGGCTTTTAAATCTCGTAAAATCTTTGTTCAAATTTTTCCCTAGCGAAATATACCTACAGTTGGAACAAACTCCCACATGCAATTAGAGCCAGTAAGAATATACATCAATTCAAACGAAGCTTAGAAACTTTACTGACATTAAGAAACGTCAATTCTATTTTCAAACTCTGCCTGCCTGAAGACGATATCTTTGAAAACGTACCTAATAACATCTAAACATGTGATCTCATCTAATATCATATGAGGCTAAACCTATATCACATTATGCAACGCCACACACACTTTGAACTAATCAAAGTTATCAACTCCACCATTCGAGACATCTCTCAATTTCGAAACTTATTATTTCTCCAACAGGATAGATCTTGTGCGCAGTTATGTCCAAAACTTGCAGCTGAACAACCAAACTATAGCCAACACATGGTAACATCATACACACCTCCGTTTGTACCAAACAAGCTATCCTGGTACACTCTTATTCCACACTTAGTGATTACCAGTTGTGCATAGTTATCGACTACTATGTAACAGCTGTGCACGTTAAAACTGTTTGGAAAATATATATAACTTAGTCTGTTTGCCTCATATGATTACAAACAAATATGTTTATCTTCCTATCCTAACAGACCACCTGACAATCTTCCCGTGTTGCTAAACATCTTTTCCATTCTACATAATGGGGGTATATATTAAATCGACATCGGAATTCGGCTATAGTCATATATTAGGAAAAGCTGTGGATCGGTCTCTTTTCGCGTTATACGACAACAATTAATTGTTAGAGATATGCATTTTATTAACTGATACAAAATTATAAATTTTATTTAAAAGGTTTGGTCAGAAAATATCTGATTCCATTGTTCGACATACTCCACATGATAATCTCACGTTTTCCTATTTATCGCGTAAGTTTGCTTTTCATTCTCGATTCCACGATCAATTCTAACGCGAGACAACTATCCATAACGTCCGGACAATCGAAATCCCGTACTGGTTAGACAATTCGCGAGGTCTGTGAAATTCCGTCGATGTTGAGGAAATAACGAAGTCCAGTCCAGAAGATCGTCCATTCCTCCGCAAAAATTGAGACCCTCCTATCTTCCTTCATCTTCACAAAAGTTTCTAGATATTTTTCTGGAATCGTCTGCCTCCAATAATGGCGAAATTCTTCGAATGTTCATTTTTCCATCCTAAAAATCTTTTTCCCGGCATAACCCTGAACATAAGGCCAACATTAACCTTGTGAAGCGAGAATTGATGTAACTGCTCAGCATTTTCTATCTAACATTATACATTTTGAGAACTATAGTTTTAGAAGCAAGTGAGGTGAATGCTTCTTCATTAACTAGAATTTTCTTCTATTATTATGTCCATTTTGTAACTTTATTTTCATATTTGGTGTATTGTACAATTAACAATTTTGAGTACGGTATGCGTTTCACGTTACAATGTGTATACTGATCACGCTTATCTGAGCGTGTTCCTCACAGATGCGTCGAGAAATATACCCATATTATTATTACTGTACTTTGTTCGAATGATGTGCGCATCAGCTCTTTGTAGTTCGGCTGGCTCTCGTCGTTTTTCAACCAGATGACTGCTCATAACTATGTTGACCTGTTCAGCATCAAATTGTAGTCCATTTCCCGGAAACGACCCATCGATCAAAGCCGTTGATATTGTCATCCCAACAGTTACACGCGTGGAAGGGAGGCAAAAAAACGTTCAAAAATTCGGCGCTTCTGAAGTTTCAGACAGCAAGAAGCAATTAAATTTTGACCAGATCTAAAAATTGAAAGGAACCGCGAAGCACCACATTTTCTACCGCGCATGGAACAATTGAGACGGTTGCCTAGTGGAACTCATAGGTTGCGCACTTACAGCAAAATTTCATTATCACAAAGTACTAGAACTTTCAGAGGTGAGAATACATTAAACCATTCGTCGTTTGCAATATATCCTCTATAGTCATCTAGGGATCACTAGGTCGTCCCTTAATATTTCCAGTGTGCACTGATAAATGCCCTACCAAAATTTCCCGCGACGTGGTTTTATACGCTGATCACCTAATAACTGGTAATGCTAGCAATCCCAACTCAACACTTATTTATAACGGCACGATTAATCGCTGGATGCAGGAACGTAATTTCTCACCGACTATTAGTAACTTCGAGGACCATGGCAGCGCCCTAGTGAATCATAGTTTGCTCGGCACAAGAAAAACTACGGAAATCGTTCTGAAAAAATATCTAGGTGTCCGAATGTAGTCTAACCATGCGGCGTTCTAATTCTCATACACCTCCTTAGCGTAGTTCGTGCAGAGCGGTTCAGCGTTGCAGTCGATATCGCTTGATAAAGAAAAGTTAAGCTGGGAGCGCTCTTTTCATAGACCTTCTTCAGACAATAGTGCTTTTCTTATAGGGAAATTAACCGAGTGGGCCAAGGAGTTTTGGGTCTTCCGTCTTCAGCCTACGTAATGATCACTGAAGTCATCGTGAAACAGTTCGTCCCACTTTTAGCAGATTCGGCGACTTCTACGCGGGCTTGTAGCTGTAGGTTTAAAGTACCGGAGTTTGTCCAATTTTTCCCTTTCCATTTTCAGCGGACATCCGTTCCTCCGAAAGGCACTCGTTAAAAAGGCGGTAGGGAAGCGCTCCTGCGGACGACGGCAACTACCAGGAGCAGAGCAAGATCGCCAAGCGAGCAGTCTCAAGGGAATGGGACCTTAGCAATGGTATGAAACTCTCCTCGGAAGGTCAGCTAACGAACTCAGATGGAAGATTGTTCCAGTGAATTAAAATTGCGGGAGAAAAGTACCACTGCTTTAGGGTGTCCGTTGGCATGGTACATAAACCTTCTCGTCATTTCTCCGATCGCTTTCAGACACCAAGGTATAAAATGTTCTACGGAAACTATGCCAAATAAAATCTTGTTGATCAAACCACTGCGAAAATGTAAAAAGTCGAGAGGATACAGGTAAAGAATTTCTCATTGTAAGGCGGGTTGAAGTGGCTGGCTAGTGAGCAGCTTGATAGCTGCACGCAAAACAAGTTCAACAGTAAGCTTATTTTATCCCAATCAGGTATGTACGATTTAGTTATTTTACTAGTGTAGCATTCTTAAATAAATGCTGCAATGTGTTCAAAATGCGTTGTTTCCTAGGTGTGGAAGATTGCTTTTGTCAGTTTAAGTGTAAAACACCCTTTCCTAGCCATCCGATTACGGTAGATAAAAAAAGGTTAGATGGCATCCAGATAATGGGTCTACCTCCAAGTCGGTTTCAGAGATGTTTTCTGCGATGGGTGAACTATGATCCACGAGGGGTTACATATTTATGTTACAGATGTATGTATGTTACATATGTATGTATGTTACATATGTATGCGGTTGCTATTATCTGATAAGTAACAATAGTCCTTTATCCAACGCTTAATCACTCCACAATCAGTCTGTTCTGAACTGAGATCACTAACGTTACAGATCTTCAGGTGATCGGCGTTAAGAATAATGTCACTGGAAATAGTGATAGGTTTCTCTGTGGGAGTTATCGATGAAACAGGACAGAGCACTAAATCTAGAGGAATCCCAGAAAATCCGAGAGGGAAATTAAAGGTCTGTTATAGTTTTCATTCTACAATTTCCATCACGGAAAGAAACAATCCATTGAAATACTTCTCTGTGGATGCCTTAAGTTTTTGGTTTGCGGCTTATGAGACCTTGAGGGACATAGTCGAGGGCCTTGGCAAAACCAAAAAAAGATAGAATTCGAGGGAAATTCGTCGTTTTCGTCTACTGTCAGATTATCCGTTATGCTTAACACATTTGTTACTTCCGACCAGCCAGAAAGAGAGCCATGCAGAGCGTAGCAAAAGATCGCTTAACAAGAGGTGCCTGAGAATGGTGCGCTTTAACAATTGTTCCAATATCTTACAGGGACTGCCACTTGAGCCACTTGACTGGCAGATCACAGGGGAGTGCTGGTCACCCGCCTTGAAATTGGGCGTGACCGTATTTCTTTCTGTGCAGTGAAGAATGCCATTTCGGAGTGTGTTTAAATAGCTTCATAAAGTAATCTGCCCGACTGACAGTCGCTTTTGGGGGATTCTGGAGTGGATCTTATTTGGACGCATCGTAGTAAATCGATTAACTTTGAGTTAGAGGTTTCCAATTTCTAGTATGATGAAGTCAGCCGTAAGGGAAGGTCGTCGGTAGTTTCAAGGAGATGGAATGAGGCGCCGGTTTTGGGTGCCTACCTGTAGGCCACCGGACGGTAATCTATGAATAATTTAGCCTTCATATGGGGGCGCAAAGTATTCCAGTGGGCAGTTTCTGAGAAGGGGTTGTTCGTTGGCTTCATCTCAATGGACGCAGAAATTTGAATAAGAAATTTGCGTCCGCGCAATCCTTCACTGGGACACATTTTCTTACGAATTCAGTGTGTTCGTGAATTTTTACCTACGTCCTTTTGAAGAGCGTGGAAGACATTCAAGTCCAATAAATTGCCCGTGATTTTATACCTCACGGTTAAGCGACAATGGGACTCAAGGGAACAATGTATTCTACGCTGAGGATGTGAATGAGAAAAGAAGGTACACAGTGTATGAATAAATCGTCCAGCTTTTGAATTGCCCTTTAGAAAGCGCGGTAAGTCAGGTTGTCAGAATCGTAATGAAGAAGAAATGAACTGGCACAGCAACTCGGGTAGTCGAAGTCAGCCTAACGGCAGCTTAGAACTGCAGACATTCTGTTGGTTGTTGCGTCCAATGGCAGATAAGATGGAAATGCGACAATGAATGACGGTGTAACGACCACTACACAACTCGGTTGTGATGATGATATCGAGCATAGGAGAGATCGAACCTCAACGATGTCGCCTGGAGACGCCACCCCGTTATTTCCATGCCTTATGCCGTGACATACACAAGGTAGTAAGTAACGTGTTTTCATGGTCCGAATGGGGCACCGACGATCAGTTGGACTTGCGTCAATGTGAGTCACCCACAATGAAAAGATGAGAAAACCGTGAAATCCTAGGAGTTTCCAAGGAAGCCTCCAAGGAAATAGTTGTTGGCGGTTGCGGTGCATGAGGATGAATGACATGCCTCTCTGACTGGGTGTGCATTTCTCCATGTGGTTAGCCTTTTCCACAAAGCGCCGCACTTATTGGAGGACTAAAAGGCCTCGGCAACTTTGTCGAAAGGTTCCAACTAAAGAAAGTGGCAGAGCCGTCATTTTTTCTTCCGTAAAAGCCGACACGGTGCATTGGCGTACCCAAGAACTTTCAGTTCACAGCTACCGAATTCCGCTAGAAACAGTGTCCGGAGAAGAAATGGTGAGGGGTTTTATTCCAATCCGGACGACTGACCTAAAAGTATATCGAATGAACCTATAAAGTTCGTATACATGCGACCGTGAGTTGCTTTCTATTTTGATTGGTCAATGAAAGAAAAAGGATGACAGGAGTTTTTAGCGAACTGGCGACCGATACACGGGCTTGATGAAGGATGCCCAAATCATCTGGTTCGTGCACGTTTGTCCGTTTCAATATCCCGCAAGCGTCCTTTGATCCAAAAGACAATCATTGGAACAAGTTGCAGCACCGCTCCTGTGAATCATAGCAAGTACCAAGAACAGAACAGGATTACGAATCCAACAAACTTTTGAACAAATGGGGATGTAACAGCATTTTGAAACAGCACCCAGGAGTGCAGCCGACGACTTCAGAACGAAGATTGTTCCAGTGATTGACAACTCTATGAGAAAAACTGGTGTCTTAGGAAGGCTTTAGGACGGGGCATGTAAAGCTTCAAGTCATTATTCCTCCGGCCGCTGTCAGCGTCCAAAACAGTGATCAGTTCGACATACCGTACGCCAGAGAAAAAGGGTGGGAGAACTAGGTCACTGTGAAGTCATTGAATTCCAAGTGGGTACAGATCAATAATTTCGAGCAATGACTCAGGCCACATGCCGCAGGTCAGTGACCAGCCTGATAGCCGTGCGGTGAGCATGCTTGACGGCAAGTATATCTTCCATGAAACAAGTATGCCTGGAATGATTAGCGCATTCAAGCAGCCGTCTTACACAGGCACTGCACCACTTGAAACTTTTCTTTGTCTAGGCGTGAAAACGTCTGTTTTATCATTCCAAGACCAGCGAACCCCTTTTTCGCGGCCATCTATTGATGATACGTGAAAGATTGGTCAGACGACATCCCGAGGCCCAGATCTTTCTTCATACTGCATTTCGTGACACCTACTGTGCTGAGTACACTATGAGGTAGGAAGGCATTGCCAGAAGCTCCACCGAGCGATAAGTGTGTGCACTTATTGTCGCTCAGGCAGAAACCCCAATCGTCAGAACAGTGCTTAGTCACGTCGAGATTATTATGAAGTGCACTGGGATCACCAGCACTCCATACTTCCAGGTCGTCAACGTAGAGAAAGGCGCTGCTGGAAATGTCGTCTGGAAGGTTACTGTTGAAAATAAGGATCAGAGAGGGATCGGGCGCTGAAACTTGAAGAGCAACCGCAGAAAACAGTGAAGAGAGTCGAACAGTCAGGCCCAGTTTTAACTTTAAAAGTTGTTATCAAGAGAGGGGTAATGCAACGAATTGCATCCCTTTGGACACCGCGAGCTTTCAGCTTATTCTCTGAAGGATCACATGGGACATAGTCGAATGCTTTGGCAAAGTGTAAGAAGTTAGCTTCTGAAATGAGGCCGTTGCCTTCAGCCTCCCTCAGAAGTTCCAGGTAGATGAGCATATTCGCAACGCGTGAGCGGTTAGGAAGGCAGCCATGCTGCCTAGAAGCAAAAGAACCGGTCCATGAGAAGTTTTTAGGGAGGGCGTGTTTCAACAGTCTCTTCATTATCCCACATGCGCTGTTCGTACGGCTGTTTGGCCTGTAGCTAGCAGGAGACTGCCAGCCACCCACCCACCCGAGAATTAGCGTGACCCCAGCTTGCTTTACTTCATTACGGGGAATACCAGACTGGAGTGTGCTTAAACAGTATGTGAAAGGATTTCACTGGACGAACTGACATTTATTTGAGGATCTTGGGGTGGACTTTATCTCGATCCATTGTATTATGCGGATTAACTTTCAAAAAAATGCTTCCGAAATCCGGTGCAGAAAAGTTTGCAGTGGGCGGCCGCTGCTGGAAGTCTCGTAAAAGTAAAGTTGGGTACCAGTTCGGTGACCCAACGTTGTACCTCAAGAAGAAGTGCTCTGCAGATACCTCGGTCACTACTTGGGGTTACGGAAGAATCTTCCCGTCGAACGATGACTGAGAAAGAACTGAAGGCTAATTCTTTTTCGATCGATGTACTTAGCTGAAGAAGAAATTTTTTCTGTTCGCGGATATCTCGCTTATACTTATGTTGTAAAGTATGAAAGGCGTTCAGGTCCTCTGACGTGACCTTTCATTTATGCTTTGAGAATAAACTAAAACGGCTATGGTAGAGGTGATGTATCCTGTGCGGAAGCCACGAGCGTGGAGAGAAAATGCACACTTTGCGCGGCATGAATAAGTCATTCGGTGGCTGAATTCATCTTGAAACGCATGGCTATTCTGATCCGCAGAATCACGATCATTGAAGATTAGAACGAGATGACTTCTCGGGCAGTTAAAAAAGTTTGATGGAAGCCTCGAATCGTAGATTTTCTTGTTGGGTGTTGTAATTAGTACCGAATAAGGTCGACAATCAGTGGTCCGCAGTCAATATGTCCAGTTGGCGGTTCAGTGAGCACTCTGACCTATATGTGACCCTCTTTTAAAATTATTAGGTTAGATGAGGATGGCGTCTGACCAGGACGATGCCTTGTTGGGGCAGTGACTTTGTTTCCATGAATTCCGTCGTATCGACACCGACAAGAACCCTCGGAAACCACTCTCACGATCCGAATGGTAAACTGATTGTTGATTCATCTTCGGTGCGCTGAAATCACCCATAATAAATGGGAGAAACGCAAAAGACTTGAACGTTTACCAGGCTAAAAAGAACATCGTTATCATCCAAAATATTGCATGAGATAGAACAGTAAAAAAACGTTGGGATTTTGTCTTGGTTACGCAATTCTGGCCGTAACCATTGGGCATCACGTTTATCGCAGAACTGAGAATTTCCCCTGACAATGAGTGTCGGGAGGCTGGTTAAGGACAATTGCAGACCCCTCCATTCCCTCCCAGAGGAAGTCGGCAAAGCAGACGGAGTTCACAGGGACGTTCCGTTTACTGTCACTGATGTCCGCTAGGACCCAGGTTGCCGTGAAAGTAAAGAAGAAAATTTGCGTCGTGAACTAACTTTCTGATTTCTGGGAGCCAACCAAATAAGCTTAGACAGTTTGCATATACGCGACTGAAGGCTAGTTCTTTATTTGACTGGATCAAGAAAGAGATAGAGGTATGTAAGTAAGAGCTTGGTAAAAAATGGCACTAATTGAAGAGAAGACGCGGCTGGCAGACACATACATATCGTCCTTCTCTGTCCGAAAGCTGCAAGATTCAGCTTGGGGCGCACTAATGCGGGATGCTCAGCCTGCTTCTGATATACCTGAGTTGATGTCCCTTTGGTCACATCCTCCCTTAGAAAGTTGGGAAAGTGGTCCGCTGTTTTTCAACCCCAAAACTTACAGCGGAATGTTGCGCGAGACCGGTTTTAGACTCGTGAAAATTGGGTCCACACAGATGATGATTTGCCGTCGTCTCACCCTCTCACGTAGCACATCACGTGACAAGCCTAAGACTAAGTGACGCTCACTGTCCCAAACTGTGCATACA
>JTDE01001371.1:8456-20281 GCA_014338405.1 Paragonimus skrjabini miyazakii | reverse complement strand
TCTTCTACAAACAGTCACATAAAGGAGCCAAAACACTCTGGTGACTTCTTTTTATCATACTTTCAACTTGAGCCCTCAAATAACCCAGCGTAAATGTATCAGTATTCTAGGAGTGCTTAGAAAATGAGTCAAGAATCTATGGCTAGACATTTACGGTTACAGTAATACTGTCTTCCCTATTTAAAAGGAAGGAGTTAGAAGATATCCTCTCAAACATGCAACCATCCGGTCGTCCAGCGGTTGATAATAACCACCGTCGGAAAATTCACACAAATTGTCAGATGTATGATGCAGTTTGCAATAAATCAACTGTGTGTTGCAGTAATCGGAGTGAGTAGTCATTATTGTATTTACTGCATTCCCGCGTTATGTTAGGTACTCACTGCCACGTGGGTCAGAATATTGAGTGATTGAGTGGGGAATGGGTCTCTGAAAAAATCCTTTAATCCTGTTTTCACTCGGCTCAGGCTTTTGATTCAGAGATGCCGGGCGGAGTCACCCTGACAAACCCTCTTTCCATCGGCCTCATAGATTAGGCTAAGCCTAGAGATCCAGTTGGCGTCAGGTAAGCAAACAGGGGACGTTTCCACGGACGCAAGGCGTTGTCCGTCGGAACATGAAATGTGCATACGCTGCTGGATCGAAGCAACACTGGACGTTCTGGACATCACCTCGCACTGATCGCCATGGAACTGAGTCGCCACTGTATTGGTGTCGCAGTCTTGAATGAGACTAGGTTTGCAGACTAGGGTGAACTCTGAGGAACATATCATGCGTACACCTTCTATTGCTTAGATTACCCCTTAAACGGTGATCGATGGCAGGATGTCTGTCTCACAGTCGTTCGTCGGATCAAGTATCTGTTGATGGACGAAACACACAACTTCAGTTCTCGAATCACGTGCATATGCCTGCGACTCGGCTGAGTGAAATCGGCCACCCTTCTTGGTGTTCAGGGTCTCATCAATAATAAAAGTATAACTCTTATGATCAGGTCTCCGAAGCAACCTACCCGATGCATCTGAGTGACCGACTGCTTGTTCTGGACGCTTGGGTGCGGCTCAGTATCCTGGCCAGGAGCCATCTAGCACCATTACCTAGGTGCACTCTGTGGGCACGGTGAACATCTACTCAACTAACTGGCTGTCACAAACACACAGTTCCAGCCGGACAGATGCGATGTTACGACTTGAGCTCATACACGAAACGGTCACCGTTGCTTGCTTATCTACGTGATCGTACAACATCGAAACATTCGCGAAGTGTGTATCACGTGAACTACGAGATTGTCTGAATATAGCTCACATAATCGGCTGGTCAGGACCAAATTGTTCATTAAAGTTTGCAAGCCCGTTCATTTTAGGTCATTGGGACAGCAGCGAAAACTGGATGGAACGCAATTGGTGACCTCGAAAATGAAGACGAATTTTCAACATGCGACCAACGTTTATCCCAAAGACGCCCCTGTATCAGCTATCCCTGAAGGTCACTAGTAATACCTTAAGGTGCAAATCACGACAGCTGCCACCGAAGCATTTTAACGTCGGAAAAACCGGAACTGGTTGCATGTTAACGATGCAACTATTTTGACATGTGGTAGGAAAGAAGAGTGAAACGTGTTTTCTTCACGATGGACTCCGTCACACTGGCAGTCATTTTAACAAAGAGCTTCATGGAGCTAGGAAATATTGGTAGAAAAATTAAGATGATTGGATAGAGGGTAATGCTGACCACCGGCAGCACAAAGAGTTCCATGGTTCACATAATGCAATTCCTTGTTCATATATTCATTCTACTGAAACGCTAGTGGACGGTAGCTCTGGCATATCGTGCACACAAATAGAACACATCATAAGTATCCAGCATAAACATTTTGTCAGCCTACTGAATCGACTGTCACTGACTGCCTGACATTGAACTGCATGCCACAATGGGCTATCAAAATGCAGTTACTTCCGGTGCGGGCCTGGCAGAATTTCAGAGAACCATTGAGCAACTGCGTAAACGAAATTCTGTAAGTAAAGATTGGTTGGCTGGACAGTTTTCAAATAAAATATCGCACGAACGGTCGTCTACTGAATGCTAGATGCTCCGGTTTGGATGCTAATGTTCGCAGACGACGATGCGCTATTTGCCCAGACGGAAATGTAATTGCAAAGAATTATCATGTTATTGTTACCATAGCATCCTAATTCAGATTGGATATCAACATAGGTAAGAGACTTTCTTTCTATCAGCCATCTCCAAGCAGGGGTTTTATGCTACACCGGTAATCCGAACCAGTGGAGACAATGTACACACCTGCGCAGACTTAAGAGACTTGGGTAGTTGCTTGTCTGCAGGCCTCTCCATGGACCATGAGTTGCGAGCTCGTTTGACCAAGGCTAGAGTTGCTTTCGGACATCTTAAAAAAAGCGTCTGGAAGAACCGCATCTTGAAGGTAGAAAGGCTGCTTGCTTATCGCACAGTGTTGTTGTTGTTTACGCTGTTCTACGGCGATGAAACCTGGCCATTGCACAAACGGAAATTGTGGTATTTGAGCTGGTGCCAGGGGGTATCTTGGTGAACTGTCGGTTAGACATGTTTCCAAACAGACATTTCGTCGAACAGACACGGTAGGGATTGGGACTCTGTGGATGTTCGGCCAGCTTCCCTGATTGGAACACGTCTGTTTGATACTATGCGAACGCTAATGTGCGAACCTCTCATTGTATTTAGGTAGAATCCCGGCGGTTGGAATCTGAGATACGGGATTTTATTTAAGTGTCTTTTGCGTTATAACATCGATCTTAGATTATGGATGGACGTAGCATTGAACCGGACCACCTGGAGAAATGTGATCTGGACAGACTTCTTAAGATAGTCCGGTGTTCACCTAGCCTTGTATTTAGGTCGTACCCGTTTCGTCAACAAATGATGTGACATCGTCAAGCATAACCAATTGGCTGAAAATTAAAGGATGTATAACTGACCGAACGAATCATATAAAAAATGATCAACCGATTAGATTTCACATCAAAGTTCAACAGCAGTGGGATGTGACAAACCAGGCTCCGGGTTTAAAGCTCAAAAAAACGAGAAACAGTCAATCCGAAGTCCGGTTAACATGCCAAAAGTAACGGAATGTAACCAATCAGAGTTCGGATTAAAAAGCCAACATACTTTCGTAAATGCGATCTGGTATTCATCAGCCTTCGTCAACCCACGCTTAAACCTATATGCTGAAACTCTTACGCAGTGGTGATGCCACCGTGATTGTTGATGAAATTTTTACAACTTAAATGTTAAACTCACTGAATCATCAACCCAAGCTACCGACATTATTGCTATTCGCGGTGGTGAATTCAAGCACATGGTATGCAAAGGTACTATAGGCGTCGTAAGTCGCGTTGATGTGACCACTTAACGTTGTGATGAGCATCCCCGCGGATATGATGGTTGTCTCGGATTATCAGGTCGTTAACTTACTCATAGCACATGGCCAACGAAGAGATGACGATTACGTTTCGTCCTCATTAAATAACGATCTCCATCGTTTTATAAATCACCTAATTTCTTTTCCAGAAAAGTGTCATGGTGGCCTTCTGCTTTTTTCCCATCACATTTTTCGCTGTATCGCATGTCGAACATTTGATTCTTAGCTCAAAATTCCAATTTAGGACAATTTTTCGACGACATAAACTTGATAGGAGAAGTAAGTAACATAAGTGTGCACGGAGTATTCCGTAACATTTTGCTACACTTTCACCAACGCATACTGCAGTGAACTGTGCATACATAGTGAACCCAAACTATTCACAAATCACACAAACTTGAAACAGCATCGGAAATACACGCACCAGTTTAGTTAGAATTCATTACTACGGCAATGACAAATTGTTAAACAAGTCACATTGCTTATGTAACATGCAAGCCAGCTGTTTACATTCTGATTGTCCGTTACACTTGCGGACCAACTGTGGGCAACTTAGAGACACCGGGAGACAGCTTTCTTTCAAGGTAGAGGTTCCAACAACAGTCTTGTATAAGGAAACAACAAGAACCAGCATGAGCATAAGGCTCAGTAAGCCATGCACACGACTTACACAAAACTAAAACTAAAACGACGTCGACAACACAGCAGCACACCCTGCTACACAATTCAAATTCAACCTGTGCGCGCTTGTTGGTTTCGACGGCAGGTTACACTTACAGAAGGTGGCGGCATCATTTTGATAACAAGGATCACTTTGAAAGTAGTGACTGATTGTGTTAATCGTGTTGATGATTAGGTGAAGTGTCTTCAACTTTTGTAAGCAACGTGATTTGATTAATAATTTGTCATTGTCGTAGTAATGAATTCTAACCAAACTAGTGTGTGTATTTCCGATGTTGTTTCAGGTTTGCGTGATTTGCAACTAGTTTGAGTTCACTATGCATGCACAATTCATTGCAGTATACGTTTGTGAAAGTGTACCAAGATGTTACGGTATTTGTCGTGCAAATTTCTCTCGACAACTTTAAGTCTGTTTTTTTTAATCCAATATCGAAAGCAGTATTGTGCACTTCAACAGTGACATTCTTTTTGTCCTATATTATCAATTTCTTTCCCCTTGATTAGATGTTATCATTGATCTCCAAAAGATAAGAATTTCATTTTCATACTACCTTACTAGCTGTACCATCAATGCCTCTATTCGCACGCTCCCTGGATTTATCTCTTCTGGATACTGTGGGTACAAACTGTGAGTAGAACCGCAAAAAGTGCAATGCAAGGCATTTATAATGATGGTTGCGCTCAAATGTCATTTGACTTCCGTCGCTGTGATAAGCAAATCCAGATGCTGATGCTGTCAGTCGTCACTGTTTTATCCTGCACAGATTACACGAAAATTACACTCATTAATCACGTGGACTTAGTACAAAAGCTTTTGATTCAGACCAGGGAAACACAATCAGTCAAATGTATCGTGAAAACAAAGTGAATACAGAGCCCAGAAATGATGCGACATCTCATAACAAGTGAAGTTAGCTGGCTGTAAGCAATAAACAAACCCAGAGGTGGTTAGTTAATGAGAGAGAAATCCACTAATATTCCAGTAGCAATTAAACAATATCTCAGTTGTTAGAACAGCATGGTTAATCGTGATGTCTTGCAAATGACGCTTCGACCACAATAGTCAGCAATATATATATTGTTTGACAGTTTCACGTCAGATAGTATGATAGTGAACGCATCTGGTGGATGTTGGATAAGTCACAACTGCTATGAAAACAATGTAACAAAGAGGACCTATTTTCTGTTTGTTCATTAGGCACATTGGAAAACAACGACCAGAGTGAGTGAGAAAATCCAACAATGGAGACTAGGGATTGTGTGTTTGCTAGCAGTTGTGTAATCATT
This sequence comes from Paragonimus skrjabini miyazakii, assembly GCA_014338405.1. NCBI lineage: Eukaryota > Metazoa > Platyhelminthes > Trematoda > Plagiorchiida > Troglotrematidae > Paragonimus > Paragonimus skrjabini miyazakii. The sequence continues at coordinate 14,898 of JTDE01001371.1, read as the reverse complement.
GTTGCAAATTGTCGGTTCGATTGATTGTGGGTCAGGAAGTTCATGTGACGGCACAAACTTCTTCTAAGAGCGGAGGTCAAGGTTGTGTAATCGGGTCCTAATGACCTCGGCGACGGTCAACTTAGGGAATATTACCATTCTGAATCGATTTTATGGCACTCTGTAAACGATATGAAAGGTATATTTCTTACTTACCGAATAATTAGTCACATGAGCAACGGTTGTGCTGGAAGCCGTTTTAACTACATCATTGTTCAATCACGCAGGATGTTGTTCACGCACTTTTTTCAGACAGTCGCGTCGTAGTACGACCATGTCACGATGTCCGATATCTGAAAGCAAATAAACGCACATAACAGCTGAGTGCAGAATATGGGCAGAGAAAGGTAGACTGATAATATCAGACAATACGTGTCAAGTAAGGATAGAATTGTTGTGCAAGATAACTCTTGATCCGCTTACAAAGTCAGGGAGTAATAAAATATAATATAAAAGTGTGACCAAAAACCTTCTAGGAGCCAGAGGATGAATTGTGTAGGAAAGCATACAATCGACCATGTTCTAAAATGCCGTCTTATCTATGCAGCTGTGCTGGAAAAAAAACAAGTTCGGCAGGGAATCTAATCGAAAAACGGACGGTGTCACAGGGAGGCTCCCGTTGATCGACCCTGAATGTCAGCTAATTTCTCACAAGATCATGCTGTTTGGTAGATAACAGAATGCAAACAGACGACGTTTTGACTACTATTAAGTATTAGGGGAATTAGGCTACAGTTCGTGCGGCAGCCGCGTTAATCAGTGCGTCACAGTAAACGTAATGCTAACTTCACTCCGATGCCTATGAAAGCATGATCGGAGTTCTAACCCCGGCCGTGGTAAGGACGCGCACTTTTGATGGGCTTTAGCAAGAGAGAAAACCCACTCTACCACTTCTGTTCGAAGGGACCTAGCAAAAAATGCCATAGGAATGTGACGGGCTCGTTCAATTAGGAATGTTTTCCATTTTATAAATAACATATTGCAAGTCAGTCTGTAAATAACCGGGTCATTTGCAGGCTCTTTTTGTCAAGTAGAAAATGTGACGTCTGTAGCCTTCAATACACACACAAAACTCAATGAACGCCGCTAGAAGTGCTATCCTTGTGGATCTTGATCAGCCTGTTGTAAGAGTATCGTAATTGAATCTACGGTCTATGAGCGTGTAAACAGACAACAGAATAACGGTCGATGAAACGGCAGATAACAGCCTGACGGATAACAGTAATTAACGACAGAGTATACGCAGTCAGTTGGTCTCTTCTCAGCCAACCCATCCACCGGAAGCTACCACATAAACACACAGAGAGAGAGCTGGCCTTCACATAGAGTTTCTTTATGTCACTCAGCCCGAAGATAATATGGTCACAACCTGTTCGTATTTATAAGGTTTTGGACTAGCAACAAAGCAACGCCAAAAGTGATGAACCAGACAAAAGTCTAGACAGTGCCAAGTAGGCGTGCAGTTGAGATGACAACAGGATGGCTGAGGACGTTCGTGAAGACCGGAGAGTACACGACTATGGCAACAGTGAAAGTTATTCACCAATACACTTTGTTAGACTTTTTGTCACAATAGTTTGGGGGAAGTGGCGACTTCCCCGACAAGGAGAAGGATAAGATGACATCAGTCTGTGAAATTTTTCAGTACTCCACTGGTATAGATCAGTACAGTTTACGGCACTCTATCGGCTAGTGCTGATAACTCAGAATGACGACGAAGTAAAATGTCACAGTTTTTCCACTCGAACCGATATTCCATAACAGAGTCCGGATTGTTTGAACTTCTCAATGGAAACAATTTGAATTCTTTGCTAGTCAGCCACGACTGATTTGTGCACATAGCTCATATTTATTTGCCCTCCGTCTGCAATCTTTTCCCGATCAATACAAGAAGAAGGCGGTCGGGATACAAAGGATTCATAACACCACGAGGCAAGAGGGTAACCTCAACAGCAAAATGGGTTATCCTGAGTGGGTTCAGTAACTGGCTGAGGTAGTATCTGTGTGACTTGTTTTCGCGACCGGAAGCACTTCCTTCCGCTTATTGAAAACACTAGTTAAGAGACGCCAAAACGTAACTGGTTTGGTCAAAAACTTTTTTTTGGTGCTGCCAATATCTCGGCAGTTGTTCTTCCTACGTCTTATCATTTTCGACTGTCTAACATTTTCCAACTAATCCGTATAATGATTACTTAAAGGATTAATTTTACTTTCCTTAGCTGTTGCTCTTTCCTTTTACTCAGAAATTGAAATCAGTCAGCCGTCACCGGAGTTATGGGAAGGTATGTTTCAATTCTCCTACGTGCGTAGTGCTGATGAGATCCAGCTAGACCGAAGCAGCTGTCTACCCTTTGACTGGTGGTCACTGAGATCAATTGTTTGTAATCAATTTTAGTTGCGTGTGCATCTACTGGTCGAATGTATTTACCATTACTGCGGAGAGCACCGTGATTCACTTCCTCTTAGCGTGACCCATATGGTTTCCACAAGCTTCAACAGAAACAGTCAAGCTCTGAAAGGACAGAGGTCAGCTGGTAGAAACCGTATGCTATGGATGTATGTGGTTCCTGTCAACGCCGAATCATGTTCAGCCAAAGCCCATTTTTTCTCAATCAAGAATCGCTTGACATTTAGTAAAATCCATCCAGCTGTTCAGTCACTCCCACTGGGATGTCTGAATGAACAGAGTTCAGCTGGTAGAAACCGTATGCTATGGATGTATGTGGTTCCTGTCAACGCCGAATCATGTTCAGCCAAAGCCCATTTTTTCTCAATCGAGAATCGCTTGACATTTAGTAAAATCCATCCAGCTGTTCAGTCACTCCCACTGGGATGTCTGAATGAACCAAATGAAGAGTTCTATTAAGCTTTCAGACGCAGATGATTAAAACCAACTATGGCCAGAAGATTGCTGAATTTAGTCCATCGTTGAAAATCTTCCATACGTTGTTCAACCCAAACTGTCCCGGTAATCTTCTGTCTCTCTGGATACAGAATGTGTTGTACTCTGTAAACACAATATCACTGCCATCAACAACAAAGATAGCAAATCGATTTATTCACTTGAAGTGAGTCAGTGAATATCGTGCACTCTACAGATACGCATATTGGAATTCATAAAAGTGCAGTACGATAAAAATAAAAAAACGCAATTGCAACTTATGAGATCAATTATTGTTTATCTGTACTTTGAGATTACTTACTATTTCTATGCTTGTTTCAGAGACGAAATACCGCGACTGAAAGAACGCTGCGGCACTCTGAGCAGGAGTGACTGTAAACACAAGTATGGATGATTGTTTAGTAGGATAAATATTTTGTGAACACCGTAAAGTTTGTGGTATCAAGCATTTAGACGCCAGTAGGCAATTCAACTGCTGACATTCAAGCAGTTAAAAAGCATTATAGTCTACCGGTAAATTAAGACAGTATCTACGAGATATAGAGAGAAGCTGTAACAGGAGACATGATCGTGAAATCCAGTAAACGTCCAGTGGTATAAAACAACCAATTAAAATCGTTTGAAGAGTTAAGGAGGAGGCATTGTGGCGTTCAAAGGAGTGAAGGAAGAAAGTGGAGTTGTTGGGGTTAACAGACGAGTCAACAGCATGTGGCTAAGGGTTAGCGCCACAAGGTAAAACCATGGAAAAATTAACGGTTTCTAAAGGTAGCACATCGGTGGATCTATCGAATGTGGGAAGCGAATGAGCAGACATACCTACATCCTTTATAAACGCCGCTTGCTACTGAGTACCAACTTTCTTTCAACCACTGGTCTCCCCGCTTCATCCGTAGTTTATCAGTTGTTAGTTTCTATTCAACGAAACGTAAGAATGTGGGCAGAATGTACAAGACTCGCCAGTGAAAACTAATCGTTGAGCAAACATTGGACGTACTGCCTTGGTCTTACTGGGCGCAGTTGAATAACTTTAAAAATATGTAGCCCTGAGTTTGTGTACTACCTGACTTAAGTAGAAGAACAGGTTTTTCTGTTCAGGTCATTCCGCCGTATTCTAAACCTAGTAACCAGCGTTAGCAAGGGCTAAACGCAAGTTAACTGCGTCTTTTCAAAAGTGTCCAGTTGAAGAGTTTATTGGAATGCAAAACCCGTACTCATTTTTGAGTGTTGTTCAGTGTATGACATTTTCAAAAGTCCGTATTTGTATATACTTCGTGAAACAGATCCAGCGTACAACTAACCTTAGGACGTTTGCGGAGGGTCTAACAATCGATGTAAGTGACTGAGATCCTCGGAACTGACCACTGCTCAAACCACTGGCACCCGTTTGTGCGGCGCTAACGTCTGTGCCCAGAGGGAAGGCGTACGGACAAATGATTTCTCTTGCGTCGCAATCAAACTATTTCAAAAGCTGAAAGCGATTGCGTAACCGATGGCAAACGTGCAGTCCGTAACTTCTATGGGTCAGTTTTCTTACTCGCCTTGGTTACTGTTCCATATTTGCCGTGTGTTGATAAATATGACGAGCAAACGTAGAAAACAACTCTTATTCACCAGTTCGTTGTTCACATGAATTCAGACAGTAGTTTCTAACAAGTACAATCAGATCCTTCTGGGTACTTGTTCAAATAGTCTACACGGGTGCCTACTGCTTTTATTTCCCACTCGGAAGTAGAAAACTAGTGAGGACCAAGTTGTAATAATCAACGACCTAGGTGATGCCAGTGATAGATTCATGAGTCGTAAAACTATCATTTATAAGTAACAAACTGAAAGGGAATCAAATTGCTGATCATTTGCATATTTCGTATTACGTCAACGTGAGTCATTGTATTTGCACAACTCGACTTCTTCGCAATCGGACTATCTTTCACCAGATGAACATTTGTTTCACAAATGCCTTACTCATACATAAATTATCCGGTCTAAGCTGGGGTAAATTAAAAGTCCGTTGGGCATTGTAGTCACACTGATCTGATCTAAAGTCACATTTTTACCTAAATTCCTTTTTCAAAATCCTCTGATTTTATTGTCACTTTCGTGGCCTTCTCTATTCCATTACAAATGATGTCTCGTAGCTCATTTTCCGGGGATTGCGGCTGTTCGATACCCATCGTTTAATCACATGACGTGACCATATACACCTGGTAGGACTACCTAAAATTTTACAAACAGTTTTATTACCGCACATGTAGCTGAGCCCATTACACACGTGAACTGATGTCCAGATAAGCACCAAAACACCGGGGCAAGAATTGATATTATGTTAAGTGCGGGTAGTGCCTGAATGTTAGGTTGTATGTTGTAACGAACACTGCACGGGAAACTATACCGAGGTTCTGTCAAAGTTACGTACTGAGATTAGGGTTCCGTTTATGTGTTGTTTTCAAAGGCACAAAATATTCGCGCTCCATTTAATCCGCCACTGGTGAATACCTGGTCAGACTGCGATCGCTAGTGAGTGGTAGAGGATTTTGGTTTACGTGGATTGAGCATCACCCGTAAACGATCAGTCACTGCGTCTCCATAGGTTTTTCAGTCAGGCTCTTTCGAACAGAACTGCTATATTTGGTCTTCCTTTTTACCCAGCGGTTAATCCAACGTTTACCGTGGTTTCAACCTGTTGAGAAGTGTTAGTCTTAGGGTTACCGATTGGAGTTAACAGAATAGTTAGTGTGTCTCCTCTTGAGGCGACCGAGCAATCTAAACCCTATTCATAGGCGTTACATGTAACAATTCAGTCGCCCCTAATTTGGAAGCAGTGGCATAAAGGTCAACATTGTTAACTCACGAAAGCATGGCCGGAGTTCTAACCCCAATCATATGTACTTCTGATGAGCCCTAACAACAACGAGTCTCCAATAAAGTGTTTTTTCCAAAAGAAACTTACTGAAAAGTTTATGGAATTATTATAGCTGTGATCAACTGTGGGTGATGTTCAATTTTTATGAATCAAAAATGTCCGAAGGAAAACTTTGCACACTGAAATTCACACACTGTCTTCTCCTGGCACAGTCCAATAACATGTGGAATGCTCAAAAAAGCGTTTAGATTTATCAGTCCGCTCTTACCCTCATTATTTTCAGTTGAGTAAAATGGTCTAAATAGGGCCGTTGAACCGGCTCAATGGGTACAATCTGAATTCTGCCTTTAATCAACAACAAAGAGTTACCCTGCATTTCTGTTTGCACAGGTTCACGTGAATTCGGTCGCTAAATATAGTACACAGCCAAATTGATTACAATGATTACAATGAGCAGTGAGCCGTAGATAAGTGAAAAGAAACAGAAACCGTGCGTTTTTACGACACAATCCTCGAACTAAACATTTAACTGTCAGCCCTATCCTCGTTTGGATTTCGTAAATGGCAAAACTCTGAACAAGGTTCAAACCTGTAAATTTGATGTTACGAACCGAAGAGTTCACCCGAGATTGTCAGAGACG
>JTDE01001370.1:101808-138183 GCA_014338405.1 Paragonimus skrjabini miyazakii | reverse complement strand
TGGTGTTCGTCAGGGGTGTCCGATTTCCCCCTTCCTGTTCAATTTTGTCATGGACGACATTCTAGAGGGTGCGCTTCGGGAATACAGTGGACTTGGTGTTGAGCTTCTTTTTGGTGCTAGATTGACCGATCTGGAGTATGCGGACGACATTGTCTTACTTAGCCCCTCTGCTGAAAACATGCAGACCATGCTGGACAGGTTGAGTGACCGAGCTGGTTTGTATGGCAAGCGCTTCGCACCTTCAAAGTGCAAAGTTTTGCTTCATGACAGATATTTCTACTCCTACATTCTTCATTGCAGATGTTCCGTCTGGGACTGTGGACAGTTTCACATACTTGGGTAGCACTATCTCTTCAGCCTGTAATATTGCTGACGAGATATCAGCGAGGCATGGGTTGCGTCCGCCAAACTGCGTCATCTGTGGCGTTGAAAAGACGTTCGAATTTCGTTAACGGAAAGGGTATATAGTACCTGTGTACGTTTTCTTTTGCTCTGTGGTTCGGAAACATGGCCTGTTTGCATGGAAGATGCCAACAGACTCACTGATTGTTCATCGTTGTCTCTGCCAATTAGCCCACATTAAATGGATCCATCGCATGAGCAATACGGCTGTTCGCCAGCGCGTATTCTGAAACTCTGGGGATGCGCGATCAATTGGTCGACTACTCACGTTGCACAATCTGCGATGGTTGGTTCACGTACTCCGTATGCCGGCTGCTCGTTTAGCGTACCGGACAGTATATACTGGGACCACCGGCAGTTAGGTGAAACCGCGTAGTGATCATTGCAACAACGTGGTCACGAAGACTCTGACTATTCCAATGAGCAAAGTGGGCAGATGCCGTCTCTCTGGCTTGGGTCCTCGTGATCACTCAAATCACTGGTTAAAAACGTTGTCGAAGATGGTAGTGTCTCAGTCAATTATGTATTTGTATCCATACCATTTTTAGTTGTTTCGTTTAGTCTTTATTATTTTTTAACCTTAATAACGTTATCTTTTTGCAAGGTATTCTACGTCTGTTGAGGTGAGCGACGGCTCGGGCCACAATACCTTATAGTCAGGCTCATGGTTGTTGTGATGATGGTGAATTGTACATGTCACATCGGCGAACCGTATTCATAAAGTTCGCTTGATTACCCAGGCTGTGAATAGGAGAACGACCGATATAACCTCAAACACAAGCTGACTGAAGAAAATGACTGTAATTACTGCTTAGTTTACGGGTAAATAGAGTTAAAACGAACTGTTTGTTTGGGCATGGCAAAGTGGTTGTTTCGATCTTCGACTGGGTGTTATTTGGACCGTGTATAGAAAATATAGTTTAGTAGCGTTTTCTTGAAGAGTATTCTGCGTCACTGTTGGGTTGAGTGGCGGTCCGAGCCACAGTACCTTTCGATCAATCTGAAGGCCGTTGTGATGATGATGGTTGTGCCGACCTGATAGATTCACTAAAGATGTTGAAGGACAGTTCGTCTGGCTTGGACTTAGTTGTGTAGATTATGTGGTCCAGGGGCCAAGTTATTACACTCTTGACCTTCCTGCGTCGGAAACAAAACGGCTGTGAAGCTGTTACTAATAGAAAGTAAAATAATTCCGGGTCCAAACATCCTATTACCTTTTGTTTCCAACTGTCTTTGGGAGAGTTGGGCCACAGAGCTGAAAAGATTGTTCTAGACCGTTTAGGAACTTAAGGTTTACCTCCTTATTCTAGTTTAAAAAAAGAATCCCGAACGCCCTTGGACAACTTTGAAGCCATCAGTGTTCCTTCTGCTTTGATCGAGTTACCCACGAGTTTCTTATTGTGTCAATTCAACAAACCTGGAAAAGTACATTTTTCGAAGAGTTGGCAAACTTCCCCTCCGACTGCGGGTACGCTGATCATAATTTTGTCTTGCAGTGGACCCTGTGGCATTGACAGTTTCTATAAACAGCCAGTGGTTTCTCTCAACTTTCTCTGAAGTTTTCTTTTTTGTCGGGGAACATTAAAGTCTCGTAGAAACCTTTTAAGTTCCTTCTCTGTGCTTTCCACACTTTGGGTATGGGTTTGTGAACGATATCGGCTGTTCACAGGATCATTGGGTCTTTGCCAGGGATTTTTAGTCTTCCGACTTCTGTTCAACGTTTCTCTGAACGACATTCTAGAAAATTTGGTTATTAGACCTAGTGCGATCTTCATGCAAAGTTGATCGACGTAATTATGCTTGGACGATACTACTCTGCTCATTGCTTTACCCAAAGACACGCAGATCATGCTTAGTAAGCTAGACGACCACATTGGTCTGTGTGAAATGCGTTTTGTGCTTTTAATCTACAACAATCTACGTCAACACTGGAGCATTCCCACTCCTACATTCCTTGCTACAAATTGTTCGCTTGAAGCCGCTGAACGTTTAGCATACGTGGTTGTCACTATCTTGCCAGATTGAAGTACTACGGATGAGTTACTGGCAGGACTGCAAAAAGATTCCCTGTCGTTGTTAAAGGAGGGGTATATTGTTGTATAAGCGACAAGAGAGCGATCAACCGAGAGTAAATAGTAAAGACTCGTTGCCCAAGTGCTAGACTTTATTCGTTTAACAACAATGGTGTGGAAGCTGACAACGAAAAACGAAGACATGTAGTGAGACGGTTAGTTGATAATGGACATTGGTAAATAGTCTGTTAAATTCACGTTCCCCATCACAAACAGTCCGTACGTTGGTATAGTGCGACTTTGTGCACGCCTAGTTGACCCATTGGTCCCAACTGGACGACATCTACAGCTACTCATGCCAAGCAGGCCGGTTGAGAGTGGTTTGGCGAGTCACTATTTCCTGGTTCTTCAAGTTATACATAGGAAAATAGTCGGATGTTTATTAAAATGGCACGCATTCATTCTGGTCCAACGGCTGTCTTTTAATAGGAGTTCGTGAGCTGATTGCATTGATTGAAATCCCTGATCTGTATGTCAGTATCTGGACGACCTGGTATTATCCATGATGCATGTGACATCTTAACTATTTGTACAAGTAACCTATCACATCATTGTCAACATGATCTTGACATAATTTCATTGGGCTGTTATAGTTACACAGGGAAATAAAACTAAAAAACGGCTACATGCGAACTTTGGTGTTGGTCAAACTTTACCCTATCTCATTTGTATGTTTGTGGACGCCAGTTGAGTGTTAACCGCCTACGTTTCAATCAGGTGAATCAGCTAATGCCCAAGGCAGTTGAGGCGATTGACCGAAGCTTTTCTGCCAACAAAAGATTGGATTACGAATAGCAACGGCCTCGGCAGTGACCAACATTCGCTATTATTACTCCACTGAAACAAAATTTTCAGGCACGTTCAATCACAGATTCTCTGGAATTGGTCAGTGACTTGGACGAACTTGCTAATGAACTGATGTGTTCTGTAGACGTTAAATCACTGTTCACAAACGTCCCTGTGCATGAAACGATTGATTATATTTATGTGCTCGTCGAATCGAACCACGTTACATTGCCACTGCCAACCGATATACTGAAGAAAAGTTTACTGCTCTGCACTGAGAATGTCAGTTTTCGTTTTCTCGAACAGTCCTATCGTCAAGTAGATGTGGTGGTCATAGGAAGCCCGCTGGGTCCCACCTTAGCAAACTTTTTCATACTAAGGATTGAGCAAGAGCTAGCTACCGAAATAGCAGGCTTGTTGTACTGCAAGCGTTACGTCGACGACACTTTGATATTCAGTAAATCCAAACAGGTAATAGATAACCTGGTGCAACGCCCAAGTAGTTGTCACTCTAACCTGAAGGTTACCTGTGAATTTGGGGTCAACAACTGTCTGCCGTTTCTAGACATACTCATATGTCGCCGAGAAGATGGCTCGATTAGAAGAGCTGTCTATAATAAACCCACATGGTTCGGCCAATACCTAAACTTCAACAGTTTCATACGGATCCAACATGAACGAACATTAATAAATACGTTGTTCACACGCGCAAGACGAATCTGTATTCACGACAGTCTTGCGGAGGAACTAGACTTGATCAATTCTGTCTTACAATCTAATGGTTACCCTAAAAAGTTCATAGAAAGGCACAGCGGACAAAATAGCCGTCCGAAGAAGTGATCACTATAGAAAAAAGAGGGTTTACATAGAGTTACCCATCAGGGGTGACCTCGTTCTGCGGCAAACAACACAACGACTGAGAAATTCACTTAGACGAACATTTAATGCGGCCGAACTCCGTGTACTCTCTCGGACCCAGAAGTTACCAGTGCCTTCAATCAAAGGTCGGTGCCACATTACATTGTGTTTACCAATTTACATGTAACTGCGGTGAAAGTTACATAGGCAGAACCGAGAGATGCCTGATCTCTAAAGTGAAGGAACACTTGCCCAAATGGATGCAGTAGTCCGTGTTACCGGAGAACGGCAATGTTGCTGAAACATGTAAACAGCCGATTTCATCAGTCGCTAGGCACGTCCTGAGCACTGGTCTTGCTATCGATCCAGCTTGTGCATTCAGAATCCAGTTGCGTCACTCTAATGCAAGATTCCTGAGTTTCGTTGAAGCTGTAACAATCAATCGCCTTAAGCCAGCTCTCTCTGTTTAGAAAAAACTGTCTGTGAACTTGACCATTCCCTAGACCTAGTGACTTATCTTAACCTGCTTATCGGTTATCAACCTGCTGAATTGTTTACTATAAAAAACCGATCCATATTATTGTAAATATAGTACTAGCGAGTCAATACGAAATGTTTGCATCTACCAGTTTTCGTGTTCTAACTGTTTCGTTCAAACTTCTGAAGGGAACTAACTGTTTCGGGTATCCAGTGTTGTGAGAATGCAAGCGTGATACACTAACCACACCTACGCACTTACTAGTAGTCTATGACTCCTATCCACCGGACGATCTTGAAGCACATTAGGCACTTGTACGGCATGCATTGCGTACGTACGGTACTCCCTTTTGTGGCACGAATGCTGGTTCAGCTGTCGACCTCTAGGTCTCTGTGTGAGTACGTGGACCACTTGACACTCTCCGGAATATTCCACCCAGCAACCAGTGCAACTCAGCTCGCCGGTTACTACCTTGGAATTCCGGAAGCGACTACAAGAGAATCGCAAGGTTTGGTGGACACAACGCGCCATCGGGATGGAATAAGCCACTGCTACCCGGAACCCCTGAAAGTTTTTCCATCTCGTCTGATCACTGGGTGGGGGGAAGCCAGTTGCAAGCGAGGTGATCTGCAAAGCCGAACTTCGGTTGGATTGGAGCCAGCGACTGTGCCAGCGTGCCTAGACGCGGCACGCACTCTATCAACTGAGCTACGCCGGAGGCTCAGAAATGTCAATTTTGGATTCATTTACCTACGCAACCCATTATGTCCTACAGAATCCACTAAATGATGAGGGCGTTTGATTACTCAGACAGGATTTATCAACCATTTTCTGCTGAAATCCACCAACACCACTGGAAAGCGTTGACACTGTATTATTGATAAGTAGTGTGTCAGAGTTGATAATGTAGAAAATACCCAATTAAAATCAATCTGGACTCCTGCTGGATTCGAAACAGCGCCAAAAACAGTCTGACAAGACGCGGTAACTGCCTGCTAAGCTCTTTTCCGTATGCACCGTCTAGGTTTAGCTTTGAATTTACGTCGTCCACTTCTTAAGCCTAAATTTTGTGTGAATATAGGTGTTTTAAATTTTCTAAAACAGGAACCCCACCTTTGCTCTGACGTTGGATTAAGTAGAAATCGGCCGTGGGCCTCCGGAACGAATCGCACTAACGACGCCCACTTTCTCTACTCGATATTGGTTGTCGTGCTGGGGTAATCGTAATGCTGCGAATTCGATGGTTTAAATTAGAATCATATGCTCATGTCAATAGTTTCACATTATATATATTAAGACGTACTACATAACTACAGGTAATATGAGTTGAAAATTGGTCAGTGTGTGGTCAATAAAATAAGTGAGTATCAGACAGTTACCACAGAGCATTCTATCAAGCTCCCAAAATCAACAGTCATTAAATTAAATGAATTGTTCAGTAATTTTCGAAGACTGATGACGAGAAACAACATGGTGTTACGTAATGTTGAATAAAAAGTGCAACAAAATCTCTAAGTCACATAGTTATGCACGATCTAGTGACAGTCGTGTTATATAAATCGGCTTTCATTTGCTGCACGGGGTGTCCATGTAATGTTCTAGTATGGACCTGTTGTGACGTCTGGTCGTGTACACCCGTAATCATTTATGGCATTCAGTTAGGCTATTTGTTTATTAACCGGCTTCGTTTGTAATTCACCACGCTGATTCTTACACACAGAAGCCAAGCTACAGAAGAGGACCACTTCCGTCTTACCTGGAAGGTTTATATATATATATATATATACATTGAGAGTGTGATTGCTTTCGACGATTTTCTGATGAGATGCTTCACTTGGTCATCACCGTAAGGATTGTAGGAAGCAGTTTGATTGGTAATGATACCTTTTTGTTTGGAGAAATCGTTAGTGCCTCTGATATAAAGGCTGAACCACGGTTCGAGTGAATGAATGAAAGCATGTCGAACAAGATAAATCGACAAAACAGTCAATTTCAGTGGAAGCATTCATGTTCTTACTTATAAATACGAAGGGAAGCGTGAATAATAAGTTACGGTAGCCAGCCAGCATCGATTACGTGTCACGGAAGGAAAACGACGTTTAAAGTCTACACTGAATTTTTCAAAATTAGATGAATCCGATTCAACTAACACGAAGTGCTGTGAAATCTCCTAGTTTAATCTTGGTTTATGTAAAACGTTGAACAATTGCTGTTGCAGTTTGAACATTCTAAGTAATACGGAAGATTTTTACTCTGTACGAAATGCCTTATTTGTGTAACACCAGAATGGCACAGAGTCATGCGGCTGATTCAAGTCCAGTTTTGCATGCAGCTGAACAACGGTAGTTTTGAGACTAGAAATTCGGTGCGCAATTGATTTCCAAAGGGCGATAAACCATGTTCTTATGAAAAGGTGTTGGCTGAATTCTCCAACACTACTTTATCGTTCTTTCAGTTTGTTTTGTAACGATTGTTACCCACGAAAACAGCTGAATGGTGGTCGGTGATCAGCTCAACACGAACTTCCAACAGGCACTGTTCTCATTTTCTTTTTTCCACTCCTACTGTTTGACTGAAGAATGGTGATAGTTTTCTTAAGAAGAATTTCACAGGCTTGCTGTTTTGACACAAGATCACAACAGTTATGATGTGAGGTATCCTTTAAGACTGTAAATGGGTGTTATTAATGATCTGTAACGGTAACACCGACGTTTTCTAATTCTCTTCAGTTTACCAAACTACTTTATCGGATCATTTTCAAGGAGAGGCGGGTTTCCTTGACGTACGGAGCCCACCGTTAACAGCAGAAAAACACTGCGACTACGCATTGTTCTGATTCCAAATCACGGATGGTGGGCTCTATTACAATGACCTAAATCGTACAAGACCAGCGCTATTTATCCTTCTTGAAAATCGGTATACAGATAGATTGACGTTCTTTACTAAATAACCGTTTGTAGACTTATCTCATAGTCTCAGTTTCGGCAGCAGATTATGACGCTAATAATATAGATACATGGGTCATTCAGAGTTTCCGCTTTTATTGTGGATCTGATCATCCTCTGAGGATAGATGACACAGTTAGAACCATTGAAGAGCATTCTGTAGAATCGGTAGAGTTTTCTGCATGCTTTAAATATAACGCATTTTCCCCCGCCTTGAATGGGAACTTGGTGCAGGCACTATAAGAGCCGAATTTATAAGTACATTCTCACGTCTCATGCGCACTCGCATTTATAAACCGAAATTCCAGCCCACAACGCAGCAGGGGTTTCCGCTTGCACGTCGCGTGCGCTTCTGCATGGTTTTGTGCGTGTGACTGACGCTTACTGTCGTGGATTTTTCGCTTGCCACTTCTCGTCCGTTGGTCCGCTTTCGTTGAGCGATGGCTCGTTCGGTCGCCCGTATGGTCCACAATCCACCCGCAATGGGCTTTGAACTATCTTACCACACCGCGAAATATTCCACCAAGTGTTAGAACAATCGCGCCTTCGATTTAGTCATCCATCATTATTATACCAAGAAATGTTTCCGATCAGCTTGTCAGTTTTTGAAAATGAATAAACATCAAACTGGGTAAACCAACTTACGGTTGTCACCCACGTTCATTCTTATTTTATGACGATTTTGGATGTTATCGAGACCTCCATCCCCCAAGAGACCCTGCATAGTTCGACTGTTTTCTCTTCAGACACCGTTCGATTTCAGCGTTTAGTAAGCATTCATCTGCAATTGTATGATGTCTTGGTTGGGTAACCACTGGCTTGTAACTTAGATCCTCATTTTCAGACTACTGCGGTAACTTCACGTGAGTGACTAACATTCCGCAAAGCGAAGAAGGTAGTTTTTGTCATCTACGAACGATACTCCTATCTTCCAATGTAACTTAAGTAAACTGTGGCCCAGTAAAACGTCGACGCAGAGGTTTGGTAGTGTGGTCAGTTTCTCTCAAGTATAGCAAAAACCTTTGTACGTGATTGACACAAAACTGTTTTCTGAGGCTACTAGGTAGTATGACAGACAACATTACGATTTTGTTTCCCGAGTTGAAAATTTTCTAGTTATTTCTGCGAATGGTAAATCAAAAAATTTAACTTGTAGTACTTCCACGAACGTTTGCAAGGGTACTCATTTTACGTTGATTTGGGCAACGACGTTTGCCAGACTTTTTATACAGCGGCGGTCGTAACACATACTGCCAAATCAGAAACAGAGTGCTTGAAGAATTTTGAGGTCTTTTGGAAGTGCCTCGTCTCCCCGCAAGATCTGCACACGGCATATTTAGCAGGGCACTTGGAGTACGGGCTTCTGCTGCCGCTGCTTCTGTTTCTGTGGAAATAACGGCGAGCATTGAAGGTCACCACCAACGTTATTCTCGTTCGATGAAGACTTGGTTGTCGTCGCACAGGTAAAATTTTCCATTTTGGTAGCAACTGATGCTCCAACATCTCTAAAAAAAAATGGCGAGTGTTTCCTAGCAAATTCTAGAGGCTGCTGGCGTATTTCATTATACTGTAGTCCACTAATGAACGCCACTCAACTCTCAAATTAAACACAGCTCACGCTCGATCTCAGCCTTTGCGTTTCGGATTCGCCTTCCTTCTGGCTCACTTCTTGAATCGTATTGTCCCATTTCTAGCCCGCAGCAGCGGCAAAAAGTGAGTGTTTAACGAAGGATAGAACGCTGCTACGCTACCGTCTTTTTTGACAATAACCCAATTGACCTTAACGGTGTGCTGTTGGGAGACGTATCCCAAGCATAACAAACTAGCCCATAATCTAAGCTTAACAGTGCGAACAATATAATTTACAACTGTTTCTAAGTCAGAATCCGGCAGCAGGAGTTGTAGCTTGTGGTTTGAGATATCAGCAGTACAAGACTGGATACTTAGGACGTGCGTACTTGCTGTGGAATGCATACACATCGCTTCCTATCAAAGATTCCGACCACTGGTCCTCAAATAGCCGCATCACGGGCACATGCGAACACGTATGGTGTGAGTGTTGCTGTTGTTTGGCCGAGTTATCTGTGAAATAAGTACAATTAATGTTGGAGAATAGTCAAAGCCGTGAGGAAGTTAGTTTGCTCTTTTCTTCATGTTTGTATGGTAGTTATGCATAAGCGCAAACCACTGATATATTGATGTATTTGATGCTCGTAATGATGATGAAGCGGTCACGTTGAAAGCGTTTCTGTAGCCTGTTCATATGCTATTTTAATGCGCACTAAACGATCCTCTGGCGCATTGTTATTAAATTTAGCTTAAACCTCATTCATTAGTTTGGAACAAACGATAATAACAAATGCATACACCTTGTCTTCAATTATATCCCAATAGTCGCTTCACATGGTCCATTTGATGCATTCTTACGTCACCTAGTGATTTTTCATCCTTGATATTTGTCATGTGTTCTCAGTAGCCGTGTCTTCAATGGAGGTTTTTTGTAATGCGTAACATGGTATCTACGACATTCATAGACGCTCGCATTTTTGTCGAACCGTGGGAATCAAGGAAGTCGCCAATATTAAGAGTTGGTTGTTATGAGGGTTTACATTTTCCGGTTGTTCTAGTGCCTATATAGCTAACTGAACTGCTCAACTATAAATGGATTTTGTGAAAACCTAAATTTTACAGCAAACGTACGGCAAGTGTATCAGTTGGCCGACAACTACGTTTTTCGTAATTTTCCCTATGGCTTATTGTTTTTCATTCCTCATGTCCACGCACAGACTTTTATCAGCTTACCATGTCCTATGGTTATTGGAAAGCGGGCAAAGCGGATGAACCGGCCGTCTTCGAAATTTTCTTCCGTAAAAATCCGTTTCAAGGCGAATTCACCATTTTTGCTGGTCTCTCTGACTGCATCGAGTACCTTGAATCGTTCAAATTTAGTGCTGAAGGTAAGTGGCGTTATTGTTCGCTCGTTTGCATTATCATTGCTGTTACTGTCCAATGTGTGGTCTACGTTTTTTTTCGGGAATGGAAAAACAACTAAATTCCTCACTGAAGACGTCAAACACTGCTGCGAGTACACGAGTGTATGTGACTTACAAAAAGAAGGAAAAATGGAAAATGAAGATTTTGAGAAATGGAACACGTAGACGAGGATGGTAAGGTTTAGGTGAAAGTGTAAATCACGTTGATCAGTTCATTATGAAAGAAGTGATAAATGGGTTATTAATGTACAGAGTTTAAAAGTTTGCTTTTTAAATGGATGAGCATATGAGGAACAAACTTGAGTTGTCAGTATCAGATTCAGCAGAGCAGTGTTAGAGAAAGATGAAAAAGAAGGAAGATATTTGTGGATTGGGCATGAATAAATTGTGGACCTATCCGTCTGTGCACTACCGCCAAACTGTCATACACACTGTCACACAGAAATCCTCAGTCAGGAATGACATTTGGTATCCTTCAGAATGAGTCCGACTAGGCACTGAGCAGATGAACTTTAAAAAACTGGGAACTTTAGAACCACATAATTTATGCCAACAAACATCCACATTCAATCACGTCAGTCGTACGACAAACCCTTATGTACTCTACCGTCATAGTAACTACACAAACACACTGAGAGGGCATATACTGGTCAGGCCGATGTGATGAAGTGGTTCTATTTTAAGATATCCGCACCAAACTTAGTACAAATGTAGTTGAACAGTTTGGGCGTCGTGTTTAAGTTTTGTTTTTAATAAATGGATTAAGAAGAACACAACGTTACGAGCAAGTTGTAATACTCAACGTTCCAATCACGTGGGGTTGCCTTCCTCAAGAGTAGTGTTGTATTCGAAATCACATTAACATTATCTACATCAATCTTGCTCTCACGCAGTGGGAAGGAATTCGATCAATCCGTTCAGATACAACGCAGGTTGACCTAACCACGACACACCACACGCAACCTTTGGTCCTTATTTTTAATGCGATTTCAATTACAACACTTTTAAGGAAGGCCATCCGAGGTGATTGAAACGTTGAATATTACAACTTGCTGGCTCTTCTAGGATTCTAATCGAGGTAAGTAGAATTTGTCGTTACATTCGGCCAGCTAGTCTCATTGTTACTTTACCCATCCATGTGTTGACAACCAAGGCAGCATCGAGCAGCTTGACAGCAAACACCTGGAAGGAGCCAGCGTCATCGATTGCCAACCACGACTTGATTGACTCATCAAAATCATTTCGTGCTCTGTTCTGTACTCTGAAGAAACGTTTGCTACGATATGCCGAAGCCGTTGCAATCAGACACCGTCATCCCATTTTACGCGTACAAAAGGAATTGTTTGTGACGTTGATGCCCTGATAGCAACCGAACTGGTTTTGAATCCTGACCTTCTATGATTGTTTTGTGGTTTGGAATTTTGTACATTTTAACTCATCTGAGGTAAATACGACTAGAGATACAACGAAGTGTGCCCGAGCGTAACTCGTGTCATGTCGGCCTTTTGTCTGCTGTATTCGAATTTTAGATTAAGTCAAGTGTACATGACTCAGCTGCTGGCGGACGTTGAACATACCTAAATCACTCGTCGTATCTAAACATAGAGCTCTAGGTCAAACGCTATACGATAATCTGTCTAGATGACAGATGAATTTCGCTTTCTAGTTTCCGCCCTCCCCAGTCATTCAGCATACCGTTTTCGATAACAGGCAATCCAGCTCGTCTAGCTCCGCGTTGCGTTGAGTGTATTTGTTGACACCGTTTCTCAGTTTATCTTAAGACTCGTAAGAAGGAACTTGTGCAAATCTTATATGATGCATTAGAACAGCTGATAGGCCTAAACGAGCTACTCACAACGGCGGCTGTCTTCGACTTCGAAATGAATACAGTGTATGAGTAGGCTGAGTCTTTTATTTCGGTCAAGGGTGCGGTTGTCTGTTTCAACGATGGTTCTTGACCGATTACACATGCGTCCGTACATTTTATCGATTTGTGTCATCATTTCTGTGAATTCACTACGCTACGCTAGCAGGTCTCGCTCTGTTCAACCTCGTCTTTCTGACCCTTTTTTACTACGTGTTTTTTTCCAAGTTATGAGCTCATGATGCCACTTGAACGTGCTTGGTGGTACGCGTTACACTTTCTGATAAATTTGGCTTGATGACCGGTGCTTCAGATTGGAGTGTGTTTTGCCGGCCGAACATGTCAAACAAGGTATTAAAATCACTAATCAAGTGCTCTTAACACCGTTGACCGTTTTTAATCCGCAACGCTTATCTGTTTAATCGGGTTTGTTCGGTTTGACACGGTTATCATCATACACTCATTTTTGTCCAGAATTATCGATATGCCTGATACATCAATGGTTCATCAGTTAACTTGTCTTAACTATTTTGTACTTTCAGCCAATTCGTTTGGTCTGAAACGATAGTAAGCATGGCTGTCGTCCGAGCCTACAAGTTGTGCATTTACGCTTGGCCTACCAGTCCGTAGTATTTTCCAACCTGCTGTCTTTTGTCTTTATGGTTTTCGTGTGTGGCGAACATGAGCCGTTGAAAAGCTGATAACTTCTCAAACGTTGGCTGTGGATCGTTTCACCCGTCTGGGCAGCTTTGCCTCCATCAGCTAACAGTAATGATTAGTAGGCATGTGCGAAGGACTGGGTAATGTTCGTCAACTTTTGTCACATGTTGAATCGAAACGGCATCCGGTTGTCGGGGAAACATTTAGGCACCCTGATGCTGCATATTTGTGTATAAACGTTTTAATGAAACTACATATATTTTTCTTTCTGAACTGGGGCTTATATCCATGGTTTTGCGACAGATTAGCATCATCCACCGTTATTTAAAAGAGAGTGAGTTTAGTGTTGGCGTATGCCGTAAGTCATTTTATCATCCGCATACTTGTCTCTTAGTTGATGCGGATTTGAACACGCTGGTTGCCAGTTATCGCACATCACATGGGCATTGTGACCGCTTGCCAATGCACGTGTCTATTTACGATGAACAGGCGGTCGATCGGTTGAGTAACAAACGTCCAGCGAGCTTTAACCATCGAAGCCACTAGCTGGCCAGATTCCGACGTGTTCACTGGTAATGAAGATTCCGTTTATCTCGTTGAACAGTTTTTGGACCTCAGGATTAACACTTCACTGGCTAGAAACCCCATCCAAACTGGCGGTCCATTGAAACCTATGGCATGTCAATAGTCACATTTACTCCCACACTTATGTGCTAGGTTCATGAAATACCAATATATTTTATACAATACTCGTTACTTTTTGTTTTGTTCAGTCAGACTCGAATTGTGAAAAGTCGTTAATGAGCCCTTGCCATCCTGTATGCTGAGACCCGATAAACTCTGAGCATTTACTGTTAAGTGAATAATCAGACATGGTGTTCGTGTTATGAATCCATACACGCTGCTCTTTCATCAATAGTAGACCTTCACATTTTTTTTCCAGTTGTTGTTTAAAACCCAACTTTCTATGGATTCTAATTTCTTCTGTTCTGTACTTCCCCGGTTTGCGACTCAGATATTGCGTATCTTAAGCAGGCCATGCCAGCATGCACCGAGGAGGGATTCTTTGACTATTTGGCCAACCTGCGCCTGTCAAACTTCTCATTGTGGTCTGTTGAAGAAGGTTCTGCCATCTTTCCAAGAGAGCCCATCATCCGTGTTGAAGGACCTGTCCTAGTATGCCAACTACTCGAGACTACTTTGCTCAATTTAGTCAACTTTGCCAGGTCAGTGTTTAATAATTTGTGTGACAGTTTGTTAGTCCTCTGGTCACTTTTTTATGACGTTCCGGATGCCACCCACAATTCTCGAAGTCATTCATATCTAGTTGCATGTTTCGACTCCTTTTTTATCATCTGAATTTCCTTTTTAGCAACCTTAGTTATCTGGATTTGGTTCAATTGTAATAGCCTCCGAATTAGTTATATTTTTTGGTTGTGCGCGCTTGCCTGTTGCACCAGTTAATTTGCACTGTTTGGGCTTGAACAAGTTACGCATCAATCATATTGATCGCCCAGTCATAAGCGATGTTCATAGGATTGTGTTAGGGTGGATAAAGATTTCGACTCATAACACAAATGGTTGGTGGTTTTAACTTTTTTCAGACTAGTTATACCTGCTGACCCGAATCAGGACCAAAACGGTCGTGGAATTTCGGTTTGAGGATGAACGTATTGAAATACTGTAATCACTATTTCGTAACATTGTGGCTGTAGCCAGTACAAACTGACAATCCGAAGCAGACTATGTCCACTACATTGACTAGACATGAACAAATTACAAATAACTTATGTTACATTTGGCTTCCAGCTTCCACTCTACGAGGCATTTGCTGTCATGTTACATACTAAGTGACAAAACTTAGACATGGACAATAGTGGTCACTGAGGACTGGACTTGCAACCGTGCGACCTTTCATACAGACTTATAACAATGAGCAGTAGGCAACTGTTTGTCCGGTATTACGGTCTCCTAGTTCGCGTCATATCACAAGCAGCCAAGTAACTGCGAAAAGCATTTTACTGGTTGTTTCAGCTCGTTTCACTTCATGTTCTCAGCTCCACTTCACCTAATCGTCTTACCGCTTCGTTTCTTCAGACTCATTAACCTGTGTTCATTTCAGTCTGATCGCTACGAATGCGGCCCGATTCCGCTTGGCCGCCGGTCCTGACAAAAAGCTATTCGAATTTGGCCTTCGACGTGCTCAGGGACCGGATGGTGGCTTGTCAGCTTCACGCTACGCTTATTTGGGGGGTCAGTGATATTCTTCGAAATTCTTGCCCCTGGTAATCTCTGTCATACTTTCTTCGGAATCAACACTATGTCATTTATGCTTGTACCTCATCTTTTTTTACTTCAATCTGTCCACATCGGTCAGGATACGACGGAACAAGTAATGTACTTGCTGCCAAAATGTTCGGTATTCCTGTGGTTGGCACGCATGCACATTCGTTCGTCTCCGCCTATCAGTCTAATGTAAGTGTGTTTGTATTGTTTTCTCGCATTTTCATTTTTAACTCCTGTCGGAATTGATGGCAACTCAACTACAGTACTCATGGTCTGTGTGTCGAAGTATACTCAGGCTATGACCATCTTTACTGGATATATCGATGATAAAGACAAAACACCTGTGTTGTTTGCCGTGCCCTCGCGTTAAGTTAGTCTGCTAATGCCATCCATCCGGTCCACAGGTGGTTGTCTGAGTCACTAGACAGCGAGCATCTTGGAACACAACTGCAGAAAACATTTTTTATGCCTTTCACAACCCGGGGCAAGAACTTATTTTATACACCCCCATAAACAAAACAATCAGCGTTCACATAATCATTTATAAAATAAACAAACGAAAAAATCTGTTGCCTTGTTTTTGCCACTAATTCTTTTATAAAAAAATATCGGAATTAATCAGAAATCATGCTTGAAAAGAGATAGCTGAAGACCCATTGACACGAACACCGTTGTAACAATCCAGCTGAAATTGGGAATATTGATTTCACCAAGTGGGTATGAAGTGAATGATAGGATTCATGCCAAAATTTGAAGGCTTTAGAACGGTTTTGTTGATAACATGGACTGCTACTTTGGGTATACAAATGCTACACTGGTCTGGAAAAGTTTGAACTGTTTAATCAAAAGACCATTCGAACTTATTAGAAAACACACCGGCGTTCAAAACGTTGAGAGTCGAATGATACAGGGTTGAAATGAAATTGAAGCGTGAAACTTAGAATGAGAGCCCTCTTTAACAGAACTATACAGAGATCATGTAAAACTGTTGATTATCTATGCACCTAAATACTTTGCAATTCAGGAATCCAGGAATGGTCTTGTTTTTGGTCATTTGTTGAAGCTATTGCTGTGTTTATCACAATAACAAAGAAAACAAAATCAATACTTACGAACTCATCATGTGATGAAGAGCATGTGTTTACCTAGCTGCATAATCCAAAAGGATCGTTTCTCAGGGTACGGTAAAAAGATATCTGTGAATGTCCGTCTCCGAAGATGACACAATCTGTATACTTCAGCTGAGACGATTCATCGAAGTCGGGCATGGAGGTCAAACGGTAACGGAAAATCGGCAAAGATTTGCGTCAGATTTGTTCTAAGTGATGACAGTGTTTCCCTATTTAAGTATTTACACCGGGAACGATTTACAAAATAGTCTTCTGATAGGGTCACATTTATGAACACTGGAGTGATATCATTTTCCGTAATTTTTCCTTATAACCTTCTCTTTTAAATTTGAGAACGTCGTTGGCATTCGAATTCTAGTTTGAGAGTTACAGTTCGTCAAAAATGTTTATGTCGAATGTAACATTGCTGGTTACTTCGACATGTTAGCCAAAGATATTCGCCTAACCTAATTATGCTACTGGACCGATGGAACTGGGATTCAAACAGAAAAAACCTTGAGCAGACTTAACAGACCAACGTTTCCGCTTGCAAATAAGTTCTCACTGGAATTATTGGGTAGGGTAACACCGCATTGGTGATCGTTAAAACATGCTTTATACTCATCACTGTTTTGGTCGCATGCTGACATATTGACCTCGGGTTATTGGTGATCAAATCTTAGCAGGCGCTTTCCATTAGTGTCTGAGAACAGACTCATTGTAGGTTCCTGAATAGATGTCGAAATAAAATTGATACACTGGTTGATCGAATGTATTTGTTGGTAGCTCCTGCCTAACATTGATTTGTCTTAGAACCTAAAGCAAAATGGACGTTTGTGAACAATTGTGTGTGTGTATGCATATGACGCTGTGAGTTTGTTTGTTGATGTCAGCATATTATTGAAAGCGTAGAGGTGTACACAAATAAAACGGGCTCATGAAGATCTTTATTTAGCTCCCAGCCATCTAAAAGATTTTGTTAACTTGTAGTAAACCCCTGGTTTTATGATAGAAAGAATTCAGTTAACTTCTTATGGACCGAACTATTTCCACTGCTCTTGTTCAGAAATGCTACAGACCGCAACCAGTTTTTCAGATTAGAAGGAATCTTCCTTTTGTCCAAAAGTACGTTGATATGGGATGTGTGCGATCTTTTTGCTTTCACGTAGGGTATCTTTCAGTCATTCACAAGTATTTGTTAAAGTACTTGTAAGTTCAATTTCTCATTGAATTATTTTGAACTATTAGTGTTATTGAACAACGGTAATAAACCAAATGAATATGGTGTGAGGTTTTGGATAGCCATGGATAATGATTCGACATGTTTACCAAGTCATGTGCTCGAATTTTTTTCAAGAGAGTGCAACAATGCAGCTACCTTTTACAGCGATATCCAGACGGGCTGTTGGATAAGGAATATCACTTCAATACCGAGAATTCCGTCACAACTCTTTCTTTGGCCGGTAAACTTAGTTATGCTTTATAACATACATCTTCGTTTGTAAGTTGTATGGTGCGTACATTCGAGAACTGACAGTCGCTTCTGTTCGCTCCTCTGCCTGACTTTGAGACCTGCTCCTTTCCTAGCTGGGCGTGGTGGTGCTCGCCTGTAACCTGGTTACTTGGAGGCGGTCGGGGGTTGAATTGTTGATGTTGATCGGGTGCCCACGCTAAGCTCGGCGCCGATATGGAGTGTTTACCGGGGAGTGAGCTGTTCAAATCGTGTACAGAGGGGCCACCGGCCCAGGTGTGGAAACCCAGCGGGCAAAAGTCCTAGCGTGGTGTGATAGTAGGATATCGCCTGTGAATGGCAAACCAGTTACAGCTCTGTCGGCATGCGAAGACTGTCTCCTTGAATTCCCGAATGTACTCACAGTACTGTTCACAAACGAAGTTGCATGTTGTACAATAGTGAAGCGCTTATCTCACTATTCGATATGCTTTGACCTAACCTATGTCTAATACTCGAAGAAATCAAAACAATACGGCCTGGCCAATTTAACTGTGAATTCTGTTGAACTGAACCTGATGATCAACTGCTGGTGCGATGACAAGTAAGAAGAAGTAAGATCCATAGTTCTTCCCTTTTTTTCATTCTACTTTGGAGCACACAACACTGAAGAACCCTTATTAGAAAGCTTTATAGTGGAAGTGATTATGAATTGTTGATTGCAAACAACATACTGCACGTACATTACCGTTCCTACTCTTTGAGGAGACTGTCAATCGCAATATTGGGAAAGTTGTTGGTCTGAACGCATATTATTCACATGCTGTTAACAAGGGCGCAGATGAAAAGGATTTTGTCTATCTGCTACACAAGCCTTGTGGACTAAATTTAAATTAAACAGACACTCCTAGTTAGCTTATACCAAAGCACTGGACTTGTGAATCTAGGAGGTGACAACGATTTCAGCAACATGCTTATCAAAACAAGCGTACTGTTGTTACACGTACAGAAAACTAATTTGCTGAATCTATTGTTCCCCATTCGAACCGAAAGCACGATTGCAATTGTGCATATTTTGCGACCAAATTATGTTAAACAGTATACTTCATCTCGAATTTTGTCGTAATACACATTGTTTGCTTTTGTGATTTGACATTCTTTTAAAACTATTTGATGAATTTTCGAACAGTTTGTAGACTATTCATGTTTACCAATGGGTTCACTGTAAAGAATTGGCTTTCTTTATATCTGTAAAAATGTAAATCGCTTGCAAATTAGGTTTGTGTTTATGTGGAATATTTTTTTTAAAAGTCGCTTATATGTACTAGTTTGCCTTGCTTGTTATAATCACTTTCCTATTAAAGAAAAGTTACAATATTCCAAATGACCCACGCACACTTTGGTGGATATTAATTTTCTCGACTGAAATCTTGGAAAGGAAAGCAGATTACCTTACGTATGCTACTTACAGAAGATGGATTTGAATGTTCAAAAGAAGCCAAATTGTGAACGTTGATTGACGGTATATACATTGATACCTGTTCGCTGTAATTGTACGACATACTAACAGACATTTTAATGGAAACTATCCCGCTTTACTACGTCAGTCAGTCTCGTTACCGTGGGATTGAAACCCTTTATGCTCTCCTGATGTGTGCACACGTGATATTCGTTCGTTCCACTGGTGAGCCGTTTCTCATAACGTCACCATACGAGCACAGTTATGGTTGGTTAACGAATTTAACTGAGACTACATAGCAAATAACGTTAAAAGCATTTATGATCACTGTCAGACGTTTACCGAAATCACAGGTGAACATGGCTCATTCATTCGACTGTTGAGCTATCGTCATCGGTGATCTGTGGTTTGGATATGCCTGTTCAATTACATCTTGAAGTTGAGAGTGGGATTTCTGATGTTAATAATGTCTAGCAATGTGAACTTTGACCTCGGTAATCGGTACCTTCCAAATGCGCAGTTTCATTGCGGTCGATTCAACGGTGGCCAATATCCGTTGCTTGACCAGCTGAAGGTATGTCTAAATAAAACTGCACAAAATGTAAAACAGCATTTTCCTGAAACTAATTTTTGTGGAGCAGTCAAAAACGTAAATGCACACGATTTATAGCCTGGCAAATTTCTCTGCATCTCATCAAGTGCGTACTACACGCCTTACAATCTGTAATACGCATTTGATACTATGCAGATAAATTTGCGTCGCCGTTAATCATGTGGATTCACGTTTTTGTCCGCACAAAATGTGTTTATGAGGTAGTATCGTTATGATGTGTAGCGACTGCGCTGTTCATGGGTTTCGTCAAACTACTTGAGCCACTCTGTGTTCCCTCTACTCGGTGCATTGACACGGGAACAGGACATGTGATGCAGAGTGTGAACAGTTCAGTCGATTTCGGAAAACCGATTTGAGTGTATCACATCATCAAACCTTGCACCCTGTCACACGTTTCATCACAAGCAGCCAAATCGGTCACAATGAATCATCCTCGAAGGAACTATCTTTAACATGTTTAGTTTAGTATTGAATAGAACCATTTCATCTTCAACATGATAGTGCAGTGTAGAGTTGAATGATAATGCATAACGTGAGACTTGATAGCCACGCGCACCCGTGGCTGCGATGACCACTCCGAGCTATGTTACTGGTCGTTTTTGGTACATGTTGTGGAGAGGGAAAGGCTACAGTGGCAAGCCATCTGTTTGATGCCGTTTGCATTTTCGGTTTTTTAGTCGGCCCGGTGTGCATCCATAATACTGATCACTTATCTAATGGCACAGTCCACTGATTGTGGTGACTTCAGTCAGCTTGATTTACTTTGAGTACAAGTCCGATATCATCGGACAGATTGTCGTTCAACCACTCACCGAACTAGATCTCAATGGTGAATGTTCACAGTAGAATACTGTGATTACCGGTGATCATTCAGGGACTTTGTTCACTGCTCATCTTTGGTCGCAACTTTTGCATCCTAGTTGGTATTCTGAACAGCCTATTTCGGTGGAAATACTAAATCTGAGTTTCAGAAGCTGCCGATCACTGTGATCAGACCGTGTGTCCTCGAGGAAGTGAATGGGTCTCGCCAGTGTGGTAAAAATGCGAAAGGTTAGATGACAAGAACGGTCGTACGGAATGAAAAACGGCGATACTCAAGGTAAACTAATAGTGTACTTCAGTGCTTTTGCGTACACTATGTAGACTGCCTTTGCTTGATGGACTTAACTTCACTTTTCTGAAAAACCGCAAGAGTTGACGTTACGCAGCACCACAACGAAAAATTTGCTCATCGCGTGAATGTATTTAGCAGTCATTGACCTCGGGTCTCTCGTAGGTTTCTTTGTTTGGCTGTGGCGAACAAAATTTGTTTTCTATGTTTGATAGTAATACGAATACATACGAAGGCTATAACCATGGTGAGTAATGAAAATCGAGCAACAGAGATTGAAGACTACGTGTTTGACAGTAGTTGCGCAACTATTGTTGCAAATTGCAACTTTGATTGATTCTGGGCCAAGGGAGGACCTTCTGTGCCCAGCTGTTAACTTTGAACAACCTGGTCCTAATTACTTTGACAGCCTTTCAGCACTCGGAATATCACCAATTTGGATCGATTTCTTGGCACTCGGTAGACAGTCTGTAAAGCATATCTCTCACTGACAGAATGATTAGAGTCAGTCGAGTAGGCAACAATCGCGATCGAGATCATTCAAATCACCATTTATTCAACAACGCGGGATGATGTTTACTTTACACCCATCAAACACAACCCATACTGTGACCAGTTTATGATGTTCGGCACGAGCAAACAAATGAATATACACAATAACCGGCTGTAACTCATGGAGGTTTGTTTTTGAGTTGTGACATGATAACAGATGCTAAGCTGAAGCCAACTCGCTATTTGGCTGCAAGATAAGTTGGCTGGACTGATTCTCTGGACTTTCCTGTAATAACGTTGACCGTAGGGTTTCACTCTCAAAGGAAACGATCACACGTTTTTTATACACATTGGGAGACTTACGTTTCAGCATGATCGGACGCATCGTCGTTTAAATAAAACTCATTGAGTGGCCATTCTGCATGAACGCCTCCTTTACAAAGTCTAGGTCACTTTGCAATGTGTCATTAACATAGACACTTAACGCTCTTCCTGTCGGACGTTGCATGAAGTATCGCTGTAGATTTAACGGAACGAAACTGTCAGAAGGAATATACTGATCACCATAAGTCTGTCTCCTGTCAATTTTTCGTCAAATCGAATCATTTTCCATTACTATGCCAACAGCCAAAGTATTTATTTGGCCCTTGACTGTATCAACCATTTGAGAGAGGTTTTTAGCTGTTCTTCGAGCCACTGTCGATGTGGATGTCGCCGCATTTCCAAAATGTCTACTTACAAACGAATTGCGAGACAATATGGTTCAGTTAATTCTGTCTGACGCCTGTGAAACTTACACTCCGAATCGATAACAGTAACATGTATGTATTTGAAGCTGGTTAGATAGGCAACATTGGTTAAGTCGTAGTGAAAAAACGTCTAGTAAAGCACAATAATGATTATCCAACTCGCTATTTGCCATGCCACACGCGCGTTCGCGTTTATGAACCGGAATTCCGGTCCACAGCACCCCCGGTTTTCGCTCACACGTCGTGTGCACTTCTATCCGGTCTGTGTGTGTGACCGACGCCTTCTGTCGAGGGGTTTTCCGCCTGCCATCCCTCGTCCGTTGGTCCAATCTCGTTGAACGATGGCTCGGCCTGTTACCCGTATTGCCCACACTTTATCCGCTGTGTGCTTTTACCGTACTTCACGACAGCGTCGAGATATTCCACCGAACATGCCTTCGATCTGGTCATCCATCCCGTTTTGCCTGCTATATCTCGTTGATCCGATCTCGTTGTGCTGTTTTTTCCTGGTATTTCTTTGACTGCATTAAGAGATGATGCAATAGTGCTAACCAGACAGATGGAGCAGCCCACTGTCCATTAGAGACTGCTCTCCATAACGTGCATGGTGACTGGGATGTCCTAATCCTAACCATTAAAATACAAAGCACAATCCATACATGGTATCGTAATCCTTCTGTGTATTTGCCACAGCCTGCATACATCCGTTTAAGGGGTTCATTAGGACGGTATCGTTCACGGAAACCCCATGCTATGATTACTGGAACTCCCTATCGCGTTTCCACGTTTGTTTTCCGCGATAAGTTGAGAACAGAAGTGGGCGAACATCAGAGATATCTGCGTTCAATTTATCGCCCTATTTTCGAAGTGAACAGTCAATGATTGGTGTGTTTCTCTGGGACTGATTCGCGAAAAGTCAGCCTCATTAAACATTGACACCAATCGAAGGCAGCCTGTGAGTCTAAGAATACTACTACCGTTGGTCAAGGCTGAAAGATCAATCGGAAGGCAAAAGTGTGATCAGTGCACCCGCGGTGACGACGGAATCATATTTGCTTTTTACGAATATCTTTTTCCTTGGTCTCGACGAGCCTGTATGATACCAGAATATTGAGTAACTTGAACGCAGTATAATCAAGCCTGATGCCTTTGTGACTTTTGCATAAACTTCGCGTGCTCTTCTTGAAAACGTGGATAACTTGGTATACACCGATCGTGGGGGTATCTCTTCAGTTTCCCAACCCGTCCCTAAAAAGTGTTGTCAGTTCTGATGTTAACCTCTTTGAAACTTCCCTGAGAAGTGAAAGACGATGTTGATGTGAATGTCGGCTTGGGCTTTAATAGGTTAGGCTCCAGAACTACTTTCCCCTTCGGCAGAATACCATCAGAACTAATTTGGCCCGGACCAGGTGAACTGTTCTTACAAATATTTAGGTCACCTATCTGACCTGGAATTCTTGGTTAGTGGTATGTGAACCGTCTTTCCAAAATGTGGTTTTCTTAACACTGATTGGACAATCAACAGTATCACGATTAGCTGAAAATAGATTTCTTCCATTTCTTTACATCTCTTGATCGTTCCAACATTTGATACTGCAAGCTGTACGTATACTTTTAATCAGTTTGTATTCGAGCTGTCCGTGGGTGTTGTCATGTTCGGAGCCAGGCGGAATGTTTATCGAAGTAACAGAAGTACGGTTGTGTTACCACTACACAACTACTTCATGGCATACCCCTTTATATCCTGTTCGCATGACCTGTGTTTTTTGGGTACTCTCACCTAACTTAACTTGAACAGTTTGCTTTTCGATAATGTTTGTTAAGCTTTTAGTCAATGCTCTTCCCTTTCTTTTGATACAATTTGCCAATCTTTTTATCTACCCAACCAACGCATGCTTATTCTTCTTTTCAAATGTACTGTTTCTATTGTCTGCATTTCTGATACTTCTCGATGAGTCACTGTGATGGACAGGCTTTTGGAACCAGCGGTGCCTTTGACTAAGTAGTTTACTTCAAACTGTAACAGAGTGACTTTAGGAGCCAAACTCCCGTCGTTGTAAGTGATCGTTCATTTAGATCGTGCTTCATTTTGGTACACATGAGCCGAATTGGTATGCAAAGCCTTTTTGAATGTTGGGTAACAAGCGCTCTGTGTCTCGGTTTTATCAATTTGTATACGCAGTTTTCCTGTGCGAATCCGCTACGTCCTGCTAATGCTGCTATCATTTTCTCGTGTCATTTCTCTTACGGACCTATTGTTTTCGTGAGGGTTTCTTCTTGATGTACGAATTACATATTTGGCTTGAGCTGGCCACCTCAGCGTCATATCAGCCAGGCGTCAAATTGGATGTTTTCATGGTTTCTCACTAGGCGACATCAATTAAGTAATGACGAACGACCAACTTAAATTAGCTAACAACGCAGTTATACAACATTCGTAGGTAGGTAGGCCGGGGTTAGGTTATACAGTGCGTTACCAACCATGACAATGTTTAAGGTTTCTTTTCACCCTCCGCTCGGCCCTGTTCATAATTTCATTTTAAGAGATGCTCCACTGGAAGTCGACACCCCCATGTGGAGATCTTTAGAATGTAGAGTAGAACCCTATGATATTTCCAATTCGGGGGCCGTTTACGTAACATGAATAACACAACTGGGTGACCTGGAGAGTAGTGGCATGCCAATCAGTATTGCTTTTGCTCAGTTCGACCATACCGCGCAGCACATTATTAGCCAGAGCCGACGACTGTATCACTTGTTACTGTGTTTACCGGAGTACTCAGATAAAGCAATTTGAGAAATGTAAGTCTTCAGTGTAGGCGTTCATCTGATTTTTGATTGAAGCTTTATTTTCGCCGATTTTATTCGCGATTAGGTTCCTCACTTCCATGTTGGTCATTTGATAATCCCATTAACTGGGAGTGATAGTTAGAAGTCTTCGTGGTCGGCCCTCGTAATCACAGAACTCTGCAGTCTGTCTATTTTCATAACCTGGTCAATTTAATCTGCTTTTTTTGCACTGATAACTCCGTGTCCTATCTGCTTCACTTCTCAGTCGATAGGTTTATTTCTCTTTGTTTTCACTCAGGTGGATGGACCATGCGGTAAGGGTGGTGAACTGACCAATGGCCTTTCTACCGTTAGCAGTGATAAAGACACAAGTGATACGTTGCTAGACTTGCACTCCGAGCAGATACAACTGGATCGGTTTATCGGCCGATGCACACACTGGTCTGAACGATTGGCCAAGTTGCTAAACTACGCCGCGGATCAAGTGCATCAGGGAGAATTAGTCGCGTTCGCCAACTACGCAATTGCTTTCCCCACTCACTTTGTCGGTCTTATCGACACGTATGATGTGCTTCGGTAAGTGCGCGTTATCCAGTTGTTTATTGCTGCTGTTTCGTTCTTTTGTCACACCGATCTGCTTGTCAGTTCAAATTAAGCCAAAACCTTCGTCAGTACTTCCGAACTACTCAGTTGGAATACCGTAGACTGTTTCCTCGGTGTTTATCGCATGTTCTCGATACAAGTGAACTTCTCGGACCCCGTCATGAGTGTTTATCATTTTTGCAGCTGAACTGGTCAAGTTTTGCTTTCTTTTGCTGATATGACCTTCACGTTTCTAAAACCAGATGCCCCATGTCTACGTGATTGGAGATTAGTATGTTGCTGTTGGAACCGTGCAAAATTAATTGTGGTGACTAAAGTTACCTAGCTGTGCCTTGGATACTTCACTATAACACCATTAATTATTCAGACCTGTTGCAGTTCTTCCGTAGAATAAGCATCTATAGGAGCTGGGCTGTCTATAATTGTTGCCTCGACGGATACCGTCTGTAGTAACGAGCTTTGAATGGAATAAGCATTTGGGACGCTCAACTAGAGGCACAACAGCATACGTGCTGACTGGCGATATCTTTTGTTGGTACCAGACGGTTGCCAATCCGTTTTCGGCAGCGATTTTGATGTTCTTGACCCTGTCGCACAATGAGACTGTCCTCTATTCGGTTCTAATTATAGGTCTATTTTCCGCCTCATTTGTCTTTTGACATTTTAGCCCAGTCATTTATTTACCTATTGTTTTTTTCTCCGGGCACCCTGTCCTGTGGTTCAAAAACTTGACCTGTTAGTGTTGATGTTATTACAAGCTTGTATTGTTTGCCAATTCTTGCTTTTGTCGGTTAATTCATGTTAGGTTGGGTGCTCACATTCGTTCACAATTAGTTCACGAATACGGTACTACTTGATCAACGGTCGAATGTTATCTGTTTATTGTGTCATGTTCTTTCAGACCTTTGTAAGAGTTTGATATTCACCAACAGATTAGTTACGTTCTATCATGCTCGGTCTCGGTTTTCATAAATTAGTACCAAAAAATGCGATATTCCTTTTGCGCTAATTCGTTCTGTTTGCCACTCTGTTCTCCCTCTGGTTACTTTTGTTGAATTCTGGATGGGAATGCTTGGTCAGACGGTGGTCGCAACTGTAACTCAAATGACAATGATCTTATCATCTGTCCGTATTTTGGTCCCGGTGCTTGCTCACACATTTCGTACCTGGGTCGACTTTTGATGTTCACGACGTCGTTCTGCACTACTAGTTGATCCACTGCGCGAAACCGTCAATCATGATCATTCGCCTTCCCGGAGTGATCCACTGACTAGGCTGCGGCAAACTCATGTGAATCGACACACGCCTTAATTACACACACACACTTGTGGGTGTCGTTTGCACTTCCTGGATTACTTGTAATAAGAGAGCACAGTTTGCTATGGTTTTGGATGTTTATCGCACCGGAATTGGTCTTCGAAACCACCATTTGTTGAATAAAACCGCAGGGTCTTCAGGCAGTGACGTACTTTCTTTGCTATCTAGAGGTTTTTGACTTAGCAGTCACCTTTATTTTTCATTGGATATGGCCTCCGCCATTTGTGTGTGCGCGCGTCTCCATGATTGTTGACTTCTTTCAAATTTTTTTTCAGACGTTTTATCTATTAACATCTTCTTCACTGTTTCGCTGGCTGTACACATCCCGATACCTTCTAGCCAGGATTGTATATGGTCGACTTCGTATGTATTGTTTGCTAAATGGTTCGTTTTATTCCCATATTTCGGCCCAGGTTAGGGCTTACAGTGAACTGTCCGACAGTTTCAACACCAAGAGCGCCATACGTCAAGAGTGTCCACTTTCATAATTTTTGTTTATTTTTGTCATAGACGATATAATGAAGGTTTTTCTTCGGCATTCACAATAGATCGGCGTGCACCCCCTACCTGGTGGAGGATTGACTGATCTTGATTATGCTGACTACAAGATGTCGCTGTTTGACAAGTTTCAAGTAGTATTAACAACGCTAGACGCTATTTCGCATCCTGCCAAACACTTGGGAATGCGCTTTGCAGCCTCAAAATGCAAAGTTTTTGCAAGGTTGTTGTGATTACCTAGATTTAATGTTAGATAATGAAGTCATAGTGGTTGTTGATCGAGTTGTGTATTTAGAAAGTTGCATCAGCAACGTCGGCGGTAGTGTAAGAATGAAACTGAAACGCGTATCTCTAAGACTAAAGCTGTGCTCGCTAACCTGGGACACTTACGGCGACAGAGATCTATCGATCTGAGGCTGAAAGGTCGCGTATGTAAGACAACAATGAGGGCCCTATTACTTTACGGTAGCGAAACGTGGCCGCTCAGGATAAAAGACTTGAACCATTTTCATGTATCCGACCACCGATGTTTGCGTTCGATCGCTCGTATCGGGTGGCACCAGCGAGTAAGCAACGAAGAGGTTAAGATATGGGTATTTGGTAGTGATTGTCGAACGAACTCTGTTGTTTAGTCCTTACATCTGCACAGACTTAGGTGGTTAGGTCATATACTGTGGATGCCAGCTAGTCGTCTGCTACATCGAACGCTGTTGACCAGTGCTGTGGTCGACTGACGTAAGGTGCGAGGTGGACAGGTGATGACCTGTCGTAGAGAAATGAAGTCGTTGACGAAGGGATTTCCAGCTTTAGATCGGGTTGGTCTCCCGGGCTGTGGACCCCGTGACTCACAGAGTCAACGAGTACCTGAAGTTCACCATTCGTCTGGCAGAGGCGAAGGAATGGATCAAATTCATCACTGACTGCATTGATCGCAACGAATACCCGAAGCCATTTTGGCAGGTTCTACGCAGGAACCGTGTCGAAATAAGAAGCATAGCACTGAAACGCTACAGTCTAAATCAACTTGATACTCATCGCGGAGGAATTGTCGAATTTGAGCGAAATATAGCGCAGCGAGAATCAACAGTGGAAAATCTCACAGATCAGGAACGGGAATTGTTCACTGCTTTCGTGAACCAAGTGGTTGTCAGACGGACTCAGAAGAAACGAGCTTCACTATCACGCAGCCTCTGCTCTTCCAGGCCTCAAACAGAATTTCCAAGCCAACCAGAAAGGTACGTACACAACTTTTCCAGTTTACATCTTGATCGTATCACAACCGAGGCGCTTTCACTCGGTTCTAAGTTTTGCTGCCCACAACGTAAGAAAGAACGTCTAGAACTTGAGGTGCAATTTGAGAATCTTCTCGGTCAGACGAAAGATTTAACCCCGCGTTCGCCAGATGACCTTGAATTATTTAAAACTACACTTGTTAATTGCTGCCAGCTATACTGTAAGCGTACATCGAGACAGAGAGGGCCTTTAACTAAGGAGCACGTGGATTCATTGAAGCTGCTTCAACAGAATCCAGATATCCTCCTCAGCAGACCAGACAAATGAACTGGAATTGTCAACCTGAATAGAAGCGATTACATCGAGAAATTGAATGGTATTCTTGCAGACCAGACCAAGTTTCGTAGAGTTGCCAATGAAAGGGACAAAACTGAGTATGCCGAACAACAGATCACTAAGTGTCTCAAGTCACTAAAAGACGAAAAGCTGATAACTCCCGCGACTTACGAACAATTAAGACCACAGGGTTCTACTATACCCCGTCTCTATGGACTACCAAAAGTCCACAAACCTGGCGTACCGGTTCGTCCAATACTTGATATGATGAATTCGCCTTACCACGCAACGGCGAAGTGGCTAGTGAAACTGCTTGAACCTGTCCGAAAGGCGATTGCCCCGCTCAGTCTACGTGATACGTTTGAATTTGTCGAATGCATACAGAACGTTAACATGAATTCACAGAAATCATGCTCATTAGACGTAGTATCTTTGTTCACAAACGTACCGCTGCTTGAAACCGTCAATTTTATCTGTGATTACGTGTCTGAGACCGGAATCGATATTGGTTTACCACCACTGAAATTGAAAGAGCTTCTGTTCCGCTGCACATTCGATGTACAACTGCCGTTCAACGGTGTGCTGTATCGGCAGACAGATGGCGTAGCAATGGGATCCCCGCTCGGACCTCTCTTGGCCGATATATTCATGGGAAAGCTTGAACGCACTACGCTTCAATCCACCATCAGCCAGTTCAGTCAGTACCACCGATACGTAGACGATATATTTATCGTAGCCAGTTCGGATACTAATATGCACACAGTACTCGATATATTCAATCGCGCCCACCAGTCAGTTAGGTTTACACTTGAGGAGGAGTCTGGAAACGAGATATCTTTCCTAGATGTTCGTTTACATCGACGAATAGACGGTAGTATTCAACGCAGAATCTACCGCAAGAACACATGGACAGGTCAGTACACGAACTTTCCCAGTTTTTTACCCCTGAAACAGAAGAGAAATCTAGTGCGCTGCGTGACTGATAGAGCATATAAAATTTGTTCAGCGGATACGTTAGAAGGTGAACTCGAATTCATAAAGAACGTACTTCATGATAACGGTTATCCAGAACGATTTATCGTCAGAAATATGATTAGAATATCACCTAAACCTGAAGTGCATGACGTAGGAAAGAAGCCGGTGTTTATTCGAGTACCCTTTAAAGGTGAAAATGCCGCCAAATGGCTGACAAACAAGCTCAACCAGACGATTGACAGGACCTATGCTACAGCAGAACTCCGTATTCAATTCTCCACATCCCCAATTCTCAGATTTTATAACAAAGATAGACTGACAGTTCAGACCTCATCTATGTGTATCTACTCATTCACTTGTTCCTGTGGAGCAGGTTATATTGGTCGAACGTCAAGACAACTTTCGAAACGAGTCCGAGAACACCATCCACGGTGGCTAGGGCACGGGGAATCACGATCGGTCAACAGTGCTATCCTCGCTCATCTGGTTGAAAGCGGACACCAAGTGAACACTGATCAAGCCTTCAAAGTGGTATATCGCGTGCCAGGCAACCCATCAAAAGCAGTCCGAATCAGAACACTTTGTACTGCCGAAGCCATTGGAATCAGGCTGCTCGACCCGGTATTATGTCACCAAAAACGGTTTGTTCAAGCGCTGCGCCTACCATGGCCACAAATCCACCGGATCGATGGTCAACCTGCGCGGTCAAACCAATGGACAAGCGTGACGTAACCGACCAATCAAGCCATCGCCAATTGACTGACCAGTGACCTAGTTTCTTTGTAATAAGTCTGATCGATATCTCGATCTAACTCTATTAACTCCTTATATAATTGTACCGGCCTGAAGATGAATTATCGAAAACATATGTTCGCCTATATGTCTTTATTCTCACTCACAGAGTCTGTGGCTTGAGACGTTAGGTGAAATGGCGGTTAATCGACCTCAGTGGCTTGAATGATATCGTCTTTTGTCTGAATTGTCTGTAAAGTGAATGCACTTAGTGACGCGAGGCAGTGAAAACCGTAAGGAAATTGTCTTGCTGATGACGCCTTACTTTCACTTACAGCTTGGTCGCTTGTTTTCAAGGTGTATACACCTTGATTTTGTATGTTTGAATATGAACTTTGCTATTTGTAATCGTCAGGTCAATATCCCTCCTCCTCTGGTTTTTCTTTTTCTCTCACGAGGGCATGTTTTTTTCTTCACAGTTATATGGCAGTTAAGGATCAGTGTCAACCACTGATGTACTGCCGTCTGTGATGAATTTTTATAAGTTCATATACGATGAAACTCTTAACGAATGTATGGTGTTGTTTCAATAACGATAGTTACGAAACTTTCCAGCTTTGCGGACACTAATTAATAAGCAACACAACATTTATCTTTTGGTTCCTTCAAATCTTCAATGGCGCATACAATCACTACGCCCATTACGAATTACGTGATTTCTGTTTCGAACCCCAGTTATCTCAGCCATTTTTGCGTAGATTTGTGCACCCTGCCTGCATTTGCGCTATACCGTCGCATGTGAGTGAAAGTTTGCAATTTACCTCTTCATGGTTGATGCTCCAATCATATGCTATGTGCCACGTTACAGCAACCTCCTCCCAGCCGTGTATCACTCTATTTGTTGACCCCATCTCTGAACAGGTCCGGTCTACCTAACTTCTGTGCGGTATCCTTGGCTCTGTATGAATATGGTTATCAAGCCGTTGGTGTGCGTATCGACAGTGGTGACCTTGCTTTTCTTTCGCTCAGAGTTCGTGAGGCGTTCAACAATATTTCTGATTGGTACGTTCTTCAATCCGCTCTGACACATGGCAGTTTTTTCCGACACCTCTTCACATATACATATGTATGTGACTCTATATGTGCTGATGTCGTTGCGTGTTTCAAAACTATGAAAGTAGTTTATTTTTTTAAGTTGACCTCCATAGTTTTCCAAGGGCCTATACGTCCGAAGTGATGTTTATTATGGAATTAGTACAGCCATGTTAAATATTAGGAACAAAACAGGATCGCTTCGAAATTTTTTGTCAGAATATTTACATTCGCCTCTTCACCTGAATATGAAGTATTAAACTAGCAATTCTCGTAATGTCTTCCTTATTTTTTTTTCGGATACTAAGCGGACGTCTTGTTTTATACTTGCTATGTAAACCTGCTCTAACGGTGCTGCTTGAATCCTAATTCTGAAGTCATGCTGGTCAGTTTATCATTGTAGCATTCCTTTTCATGGAGTGATATTTTGTCAAATTTACTGCGTGCGACTCTCAGGTAGTTTACCGGGAAACAATTCATTTTTCGAAGGCTGATGATGATCGAGGGTGTTGACGTAAAATATGCGTGTTTGTTTATTCGTCGAACAGATGCCCCGCTTCATGAACACTTACTTGTCGTGAGCCGTATCGGTGTGATTATGGACTATCAGATTTTGTTAATTTGAATCATCTCCATAATTGATGCTCATTTTCTCATTCTTATTCTGTCTTCTCAGGGCATGGTAGCATCTACATCTCATGAGAAATAGTGAAAAGTTTGTGCATCTCGTTAGGTAGATGGCCTTAAAATTGTTTGTGTGATCGATTGGAACATACTCTTCTCTATCCACACTGTACGTTTCACCAGAAAACTCAATCTGTTCATCGTTGTTCTTTTGCGTTTACTCATAACTATCCTGTTTTGTCCCTGATACGACCGATAACTTTTAAATAAGACTCATCTTGAGTTACTATTTCGGATCTTCATAATCAGGTTTCTATGCCACAGTGATGTCCACCTATTTCATGGTATGCCAACATTGTATTTTCCAAACCCAACAACAATAGCCCTTTTGAGTATGTATTCATTGGAAAATCGACCGTACCCGTAGCACCTCATCAATGCTTGTTATCCACGCAAAGTTAAAAAAATCTATAGTTTAGAAATGAAAATAAAGTGAAATGATCAATAGTTGGATGCCTGCAGTTTACTAACGAGCTCCGGAGCTTCAGTTGAAAGCTAGACAATACAGTTACTCTGGACGTTGTGCGGGCTGTATTTCGTGGTCGGTTAGCAATGGTGACCTTCAAGTGATAAATCCTTGTCAGTAAGAATGAGACATAGATAACTGACTGTGCGTGCGACATGTTTATGTTGTGATCTGTGATGTTGTCCAACATAACTCGACACAATAACACGACGGCCCAAATAAATCAACCTACACTGGCGCAATAGGGAAGAGAATGGAAACGAAAACATTGCATCGGACTGCCACTGCTGTGTCCGCATTATCATAAAATTACGTGATGTTCATTCATGATCAGACGAACACTTATTTATATTGTTTCGTTTTAATACTACTATGGTTTATCGTTGATGGCATTGTACTTGTACTGGACCATATAGTGCGTTTTTATTTTCACTAGTAAGCTCTGTTAGTCATTTGGAATCTCTGTTGCCCGCAGGCATGTGAACAACCTTCATTATATACTAATCCTTTTCCTCCAGTAACCGAAAACTTTATTATGTTATTTTCGTGGTTACCCTTCTTTTATCCCACCTCCCTATCAAAAGCTATAACCTCCCATGGTTCAAAGATCTACGGATTCTAGTGAGCAATGATCTAAACGAGGAAACTCTACTTTCTCTCAATCATCAGGTAACTTGTCTACGTTTACTTCTTGTTTGATCACTGCAAGTTTTCATTTTCTGCCGTTCTATGTCCGTTCTCATTAAGTGTTAAGTGTCCTATTCAATACTATTTTGCAGTAGTTCACATTTTTGGTTACGATGCGAGTTTAAAAAATACAAGAGTACATTCGCGGTTGACTTATACACATAACTGTATTCAAAGACGTTTGTTCGCGTTGAGGTAATCACCTATTGAAATACTCTGAATTATAAATGGTTCATTTGCACGTCGACGTACAAATAAATACGTTTAATTGTTAGATTACATTTTTGCGTAGTATAGACTTTTGGACAAAAACAAACACAGTAGTTTGCAGTGCTTACTGCATACATATCAGACATACACATTCAATACAAAGTGCATTTCTCACTCTCATACGTCTTGCACTTCTTCTTATCTGTTTTAACTGAATTTTCACTCCCCTAGAGTGCTCACAATAATTTCTTTATGTCATGTCATTTTGCTTCTGAGTAAGTGACCATTGTCAGGTATAGGTCATTCGTCTGGCCACTTGCATGCCCTTCACCTGACCCACACAGTTCCATTGTG
The DNA here is from genome assembly GCA_014338405.1 of Paragonimus skrjabini miyazakii. Lineage (NCBI taxonomy): Eukaryota > Metazoa > Platyhelminthes > Trematoda > Plagiorchiida > Troglotrematidae > Paragonimus > Paragonimus skrjabini miyazakii. The sequence continues at coordinate 103,879 of JTDE01001370.1, read as the reverse complement.
TTCGACGTGCGCATTGACGAATGTTAACATTTTAGCAATTGCTTTTTCTTTGGAAGACGGATTGGTGTATCGTGATTTCATCTCAACCAGTTGAACAGTAGAGTTCACATATGACAATTTACTGGTGTTTATGAACGTTCCCTCTACACAAGATGACGATGGTCTTGCATGACTTGTTGTTTGGTCAATCGCTAAAAACGAGTTGGTCTGTATTGATTCTATCTAAAATTATTTATCACAATATATTTCATGATAATACTGTTTCTATTCACTAACATGTCCGCACACAGATGTTCAAGTAATCTTTCAATATTAACTACCTATCTTAGAGTACCCGGTCACCTGACCGTAATCCCGTAGCCCATTTTCGAGATCACTGGGATTGAGTTATTATCAGAATCGTAGAATTGCATTCGCTTTTTCATCTGAGAATGGTTTTTCTAAACACACTGTTGCGGATAAAATGTTAACACACCGTGAAGCATATAAACTGGATACAGAAAAGGGTCGGTGCAGTAACCTTCATCAGAGTAAACTACCTTGGAAATAGTGGATAAAAACAAAAACACTGTGCTTTTCAAGAACATTCATATTGTTTTCGTCATTAATTTTTTTTGTTAGCCTTGTAGGTTGCTTAAAATATATAGCTCATTCAGCTGGTAGACCATACAACTTATGAACATCAACAAATTAAAAAACTAGCAGTATTCAACAACAGTCGTTTTGGTGATTGACACTTCAATGTGGGTGCATTTACACAAAGGTGCAACGAACCGATTGTCTCAACTGTACAGTTTTCAGGTCTGGTCGATGCCACCCTTGCTGTTTTCTTGTCCAAAATTGTATGCTAATTATCAACTACTTTTCCCTTGTCTTTTCACTGACGTCAGTAACTTGTTCATCATCATTATGAAAACTTGACATTCCTGTCACTTTGATTGCATCACTCATCATCTAACATGTTTCACGTTTGTTCTTTTTGACAATTTTATGTGGTTATTCTAAACCCTGATATATTAACCTCGTTTTAGTTCCACATGTTCATGAACATATGCTGTGTTGAACAACAATGTCTACACATTTCCTGTTTGGATTTAATTGATTTTCATGAAACCTTTAGTGAAAACTTGACTTGAAACCTAAAAACCGCCGATAAACTTAGCTTAGTTTTGTTAAAAAACAGAATACAAAGTGAAGGTTTATTAGTGCTGCTGCCCCACGAATTTTTTGCCTTATTTTCTACAGTCTTTTTGTCACTTTGATTTTAAAAAGGAAATGCTGTTGTACAATTAGATTGAATTCTTCGGAATAAATTTGACGTAGTTCTTACATTCTCAAATCGCTACATCTCCGTTCAACTTTGCTTATTTTTGTGGGATGATTTTAGGGCAAATTCTATGACATTTACTTGGTTGTTGACGCTCACAGGATGGTGACATCTCTTAATCATTCATCTACCCGAACCTACTCACCGTGCCTGAGACCTTGCCTACTGTTGAGTGCGTGAGTAGGCTTAGTGCCTGGATCTTTAAGCTCCTAGTTTGAACAGAATCTGCTTAGCTAATGATATGTGTTTAATTAGCCAAAGAACCCAGTTGCGCCAAAGCCGACATCAAATACGGACGTTATTTTTGCGGTACTGCAGAAAAAAGCCATACGCCATTGACTTTGTTTATTGATATCCCACGGTCATTATCGCATCTGACAAGGAGCGACAATGATATGTACAGTCTGTAACCTCATCTGGACCTGGATACAAAGATAATGTGTTTCTAACTGTTGTCGAATTCGACAATGAAGTCAACTGAAACATGCAAGTGTTTTTTGTTCTAGCATTTGACCAAGAATGCGCTTTTCTTTGTATTAAACTCCTTCACTTAGTGATACAATGTCACTGATCTTTGGTCTCATTTTATAGCTTCCGCCACGTGTATGTAAGCCCTGTGTTATGGTTTCTGGTTTTATCGTCCTGTTGTGTTCACTTCAGTTATTTGCCTCAGTTCAACCCGAGATGCATGTTCACCTTGTTTTTGTAGCGTGCACGCTTCCTGACTGTACGCGTAACGTAGGT
>JTDE01001370.1:78483-101658 GCA_014338405.1 Paragonimus skrjabini miyazakii | reverse complement strand
TACACCCAGTCTGTCGTAATATCTATTTCCACCGGCATGTGCACGTTCGATTTCCAAGTGAGATCACCCAGAAAATGTTCTATGTATCGGAGCTTAGAACTTGGTCACAATTTTGTTTATCTACAGGCCTCATCATACCAACCTCTATACATGTATTGCAAACTAACAACCTGAACTACTGGATGACGTTTATGTTGCTTTTTATGTTAACATTCCTATCTTGATTTTTTGAGATTATTGATTAGGTTATGAGGTTATTTGTAAAGTAACACACACTGCGCACACATTAGTTACAGTGCCATCGGCTTTTCTTCTTGCAATATTTTAGTTACTTTTTAATCTAGGTAGCTCGTTATCTTATTCAATGTGTGAACATAGAATACAGCATGTTGTCCTGTGTCCTCCTGACTCAGCGCAGTTTCATTGAGCTGAAAAAATCCATTGAAATGTGAAAGGTACCCCAATGAATCTTGATATTGCTGCGAGAAGTTAAACAGAAAAGTGTACCTGTTCAGATTCCAGGTCGAGCAATGCGTTGATAACACGAGCTTTCTAATTTGTTTATCCTGTCTATATATATGTGTGAGTTGCTGTCCAGTTAACTTGAACTTCCGTGATTTCGGTGTCAACTATCCGGACCACGAGAACACTTATCTGACCAGAACTATTGGATAAGTGCTGCTCTAACTGTGGCAATTTTGTACGTGCGTTCAGGTCATCTCACATCATTGACTGCTGACCCTGGCCCATTGTGTTCTCCAATCATACCCGGATAAAACACCTCTAGAATCAAATTGTTTAATTGGATTAGGCAGTTGCAGACATCATTGCATCTCAGCTTGATGCTTTTGAAACCATAACGAGATTTAAAAAATGCAAGGGCATGACTAAACGGTCGCTTGGTTAGGCCGGTAGATCAGGATGAGCGTACACATTTACACGGACGCGGCCAGAAAACTACTGACCAGTGACTGAGTGAATGACACAATTTGTCTGGGCATTACAAGATCTCTCCAAGAGTCACTGTATCTACCAGCATGGAGTGTGATTCGCGGCCAAGGTATTCAGTTTGGATGGCCGTGACATTGTATAGTTTGTTAAAAATTTTCTCGCGCTTCCGCCTGCCGTATGGATCATCGTTACTCTTCATATCTGGATGTCAGAAAAAAATCGCAACCGATGAATTTCGAAGGTGTACTCATTGTGCTATCAATCAATCAATCAATCATAACAGCTATGAGCCTGACCAAAAGGTACTGTGGCTCGGGCCGCCGTTCACCTCAACAGTGACGTAGAATATCCTAGAAGAAAAAGTTACTGAGGAGGCTGAGAATTAATGAGAGAAGGCTAACAGGAAGAATTAGAAATGGTATGGACACAGGTCCGCCATTGACTACGACACATCGCCATCTCGGATAGCGTCTCTAACCAGCGGTTTGAGTGATCACGAGGACCCCATCCAGGCAGGCGACACCTACCCACTTTGCTCAATGGAGCAGTCAAGGTCTTCATATTTCGCGACCACGTTGTTGCTTGACCACCACGTGGTTTGACCTAACTGTTGGTGGTCTCTGCGTACAATGCCCGGTACGGTAAACGATCAGATGACATACGGAGTACGTGACCTAACCATCGCAAGCTGTGCAACGTAATTAGCTGACCAATTGATCGCGCATCCCGAGCGTTCCAAAATACGCGCCGGCGAACTGCCACATTGCTCACGCGATCAGTCCACTTAATATGGGCCAATTCGCGGCGACAACGATGGTCAAACACAGCAAGCCTGTTGATGTCTTCTTTGTGAACAGGCCACGTTTCCGAACCATAAAGCAAAATGGAACGTACACAGGCATTATGTACTCTTCCTTTCAGCGATAACCGGACGCCTTTTCGACGCCACAGATGACGCAGTTTGGCAAAGGCAACTCGTGCCTTTGCGATCCTCGCTGATATCTCGTCAGCAATATTACAGGCTGACGAGATAGTGCTACCCAAGTATGTGAAACTGTCCACAATCTCAAGCGGATTACCTGCAATGAAGAAAATAGGAATTGAAGTGTCCCAGTCTTGAAGCAACACTTTGCACTTTGAAGGTGCAAAGCGCATTCCATACAAACCAGCTCGGTCGCTCAACCTGTCCAGCATGGTCTGCATGTTTTCGGCAGAGGGGCTAAGTAAGACAATGTCGTCCGCATACTCCAGATCGGTCAACCTAGCGCCAGGAAGAAGGTCAACACCAAGCTCATTGTATTCTGGAAGCGCACCCTCCAGAATGTCGTCCATGACAAAGTTGAACAGGAAGGGGGAAATCGGACACCCTTGACGAACACCACTAGAAGTGGTGAACGCCCGAGACAGTTGTCCATAAACTCTCACCCTGCTTGCAGAGTGAGCATACAGTGATCTCAGTAGATTCGCGTATTTCTCTGGTACTCCCTTGCGGAGAAGGCAGTTCCAGAGAACGTCACGAGCAACTGAGTCGAAAGCAGCCTTCAGGTCCAAAAAGACCACGACTGTTGGCTGTCTGTAAGAGTGCCGATGTTCCAAGATCCGTCGCAAGGTAAAAATATGATCAACACACCCCCGACCGGATCGGAATCCTGCCTGTTCTTCACGAATCTGGCTTTCTCTGGGCTTAGTGAGCCGACGTAAAATGAGACCAGTGAGTAACTTGGACGCAATAGACACCAAACTGATGCCCCTGTGATTGTCACATAGACTTCGGGACCCCTTTTTGAAAACGGGAATGATTGTTGATAAGCACCAATCACGAGGCACCTCTTCAGTCTCCCAGATCGTCTGGAGGAGTCGCGTCAGTTCTGATATCAACCTCTCCCCACCATCCTTGAAAAGAGAAGGAGGGAGGAGGTCTGGTCCAGGAGCCTTATTACGCTTTAATGATTTAAGCTCCAAGACTACTTCTGCTTCCGACGGAGGACCGTCTGGAGTGCAATAACTGACCATTCTGGTACCGTCGTCCACATGATCTGGTTGAGGCCAGCTGAACTGTTCTTCAAAATGTTCAGCCCACCTGTTCTCGATGGGTGAGTTATGTTATGTCTGTCAAATAACTTCAGTTTTCCTCCTCTTCAAGATGTAACTGGATGGTGACTCATCACCTTGCTTGACACTCCGCTATACTTATTCTTCCGCGTTTGCCACTTTCTCGACACAAGCATAAGTTATAGGACTTATTGCTGTATAGGATGATGTGGTACTTGTTTTGGCAGTCTATTCCTTTGGCTCATTCATTGACAACAAATATACAGTAAGGGGTATTGAGTATTGGTGTCCTAACGTAGAATTTCAAAGCTTTCACTTTGGCTCCTTGGTTTGGCTAGTGATTCACGTGCTTCGTAGTACATGCGGCTTCTGGTTCGACTCCAACCATTGCCCTTATTTTTCGCACATAATTTTCTTCTCAGTTAAAGTTCAACCGTGCTATTCTTTCGTTTTATTATGTTTTAGTTTTTCCCCTCTTCTATACTATTATAAGTATGGTTACTTGAAGGCAGTACTCATTGTTCAAACGGCCTAACTGATTACTCATTTTGGCTTACAGTTCAGTACTCGTGTTTCCAGCTTTCTCGTAACCTTTGTGTACGCGTTTATTTGTGTCTTATGTTTCTCCGGTTTACTACTGTTTTCGTCCACCCCTTGTAACTGGTTGTCTAAATTTGGTGATATTTTTCAACGGCGCTCATGCAACCTGCTTTTTTCTTCTATAACGAGATCTGATGTATTCTTTACCGTACTACTTAGGCATTATCTCTTTCTCATGTTATTCAGGTTTTTTCTAAAACGCTTTGAGCCGAAATTCCGTTTCCCACTCTGCATATATTAGATGTTTTCTTTGCATAGCCGTTGCCCGCCCGGATTTTCTGCCGTCCGTTGTAATCTGCCAAATATACGTGTTTTTCAAATTGTGTTGTTCGATAGAAATCGGTTGGTTTCTGCTCACTTTTCTTGTCTGTTTCTATGGTGCTCATTTCTTATTTGCTACCCACTTCCACTATCGTTCATCTCAGTCTCGTCCTAAACCTGTTGTCTGCGAAACACAAAACCTAGACCTGCCTATCTCGATTCCTGTGAGTTAACCTGTGAGCTGTCTGTAATCAACAAACCATCGTCTTTTCCTTTTAGTCAGAAGTGATTGCATGTGCTCTGTCCCCTTCAGTGTTTCCATAGCTTTCCCGCTAGCTTGCCGCGCTGTTAATGATGGATGGTGTCATGTTCTTTATGGCATACTTCTTTGTTGCTTCTTTCTGTCATTCTCTTTATCTGTCTGTGTGCTTTCACTTTTTTGAAAATATCCGTTTACTACTGACCACTGATTGACCTTGACTGATCATGTCAGATCAAACAAGCTCTTTGACCGGCTCTATTTTGATTTAGGTGTTGATTGCTACGTGTGCGTTGGAACTGGTCGTGTATGACCCTTTTTTCTGCTTTGTTTTAACTCTGAGGGTGATGTAGACACTCTTGAAATAGATCTGACGTAACTGGGCTAGAACATCAGACTTATAGTCTGTTGTGCTCTTCAAAAAATGAAACTTATTAAAATTGCACTTTTGTGCTTGTTGGTTCTGATGGTTTGAGACTTTGGTAGAGTATGGAGTGCTCCTCTCAGGAAGAAATATTTTCCATCCAATAAATGCATCTGTCAGGTACGGAGTTTTGTTGCGCTTGAAGAAACACACCTCCCAGTACAATGTAAAAAAAAACATTTCCGAAGGCATTTGTTGGGTCCAGTCCCTTATTAAACCGAACCCATCGCTAGTGTGCATTGCCGCTATGATGGACCAGAACGTATATCAATCCTTTTGCGAACAAACATCCCATCATGCTTTGAGGAGATAAAATCTGTTTTACGTCCAGCTAAGAAATCTTGTGCTGAGTTTACTCAGCAGTAATGAAATACGATAAATTAACGTCCACTATCTGACTGTTAGAACGTGTGGGTGATGTTCTAGCAAATATGAGCGAGTAGAAGATATGGATTTTGTTTCGGTATCCATGACGATGGATTTATTGACTGTAATGATACAGTTAGTGAAAAACTCACTACCGGAACACAAAGTGCAGAACTGCGGTGGGCAATTTTTTTATGGCTTGCCAAACTAATAACTGACTGCAATTTTCCAAAATACAAACACCTTCTTCATATTGCGCTTCTGAACTTGATCCCGAATCCAGATAAGAGCAGTTAGTGTGAGGCTTTTATGTTATTTATCTCCTGAATGTGAATGGTCATTATTTGGATTTTGTCTGGGCCTGGTCAGCCTGAAATCATCCTAGTTCTCACGAAATCGTACTGTAGGATGGCTGAGAAACACTGGATGGTTTAAAGGCTGTCAGTTTGTCTTTTTGTCATAAAATGCATGTTATTTTAATTTGCTTCGATGTCTAATAATTCGTCATTGTTTAGTGATTGTGTATCTGTTAAAGCAGGTATCAAACTAACATCACTCGATAGCGTGCCTATTGGCGTAAAAGTTTGTTAAAATCAGGTTAATGACACTGTTAAAAATACCTATATGACAGGTAAGTGGCGGTGTATTGAATATACGTGGATAACAAAACGGTATAGCGAAATGTTAGAACCTATCGAAATCCGGATGACGCGTTAGAAATGATTTTATTTGTTGGGAATCACCGAAGTCTGCGCAGTATGACGGACGGATGAGTTGCTGTGAGAACAGGCCTTGACTTGTTATTTGTATGCTGGTTAAAGTCGTACAAGTCTTGAAATCGAAAATCCTCCCTGTAAAACCGTGTACTTCTTAACGCGCGTGGCGGCATCAAGACATGATATGTTGTTCAGCGTGTTGCGAAGCGCTGAATTGTCGTTCCTCCTGGCACGTCGCGCAGAAGTGTGCAACAAAACCTGAATAGTTGTGGCAGTGTTCGTGACCAGGTGTTATGCTAAGCAATGAACAAAGTAACGTATTGTTGGCACGGACACTAACGTTGATGGCACAGTTGGAATTGCTGACCCCGACGGGCGTTCCTTGTCAGACGCTGTGTCGAGCGTTGAACGAATAAACACAGCCGTTTTCCTAGTTCAGATTATCCCTTAAACTGTGAGGCACAGAATTGTCAACGTCGGGACAGGCTACGTATTGAATACATACTAAAGTGGTGAGTGACCGGAATGCGTGCATGACTAATAACTGAGTTGCTTAAAGAACATTTACGAATAAGTTCATTGTAGGTGTGGTGATGATCGGGTTGACCGAATAACGATCTACTAGGTTTGGATGCGATCATTTGAATCCCTGCACACACACGTCTGTTGAAAGGGTTAATAGTGCTCAATTATTATAAAACTGATCTTGGTGGGGCTCTTGATTAGTGGTAAACGCCTGACTGTTTTACCGGTTTTGACAAAGCAACGTTTTTCCTGTTTATTGTGTTGCACCCACATCGAGTGGAATTTATAGGATGAGATGACCTTACTCGCAAGAGAAAATCCTCTCACTATCTTTGCAGAAGGTGCTTTTTGCTAGAAGGAGTACTGTAGATTCTAGGTTTACGGTCAGTTGCTCACGGCTGATTACTTCTCATACTTATGGGTTCATGTAGTCTATACAAATAAACTCAATCTTTTTAGTATGTGGACGTTTTATGTTTTTGTGGTAAGGGAGGTAAGTACCATTGTTATAACTCGGTCAGTTTGCTATCGACTGCTTAGCTAAGGTTTGATAACTGTTTTCTCCATCAATCAGCCTACACCGTGTCGTATGAGCAATGCGATAATTCGCCAGTGCTTATTTGGGATTACTTGAGATGTACGATCAATTGGTTAAATAAGTAGGTTGTTTAGAGTGCGATATTTGGGTCATTTGCTCTGCATGTTAGTTAAACGTTTACTGCACTGAGCATTGGTCACCCAAAACGATCAAAATTTGCCTAACATCACGGGATGACCAAACAACGGCGTGATCTCAGACTATGAAGAACTTGACTATTATGTTGAGTTGCTCGTTCGAAGACTTCGTGATCGTCTTAATCGCTGGCTGGAAGCGCTTTAGGGATGGTAGGGCTCAGTAATGTGGCTTCATCCGTTACGTTTCTAGCTCTACTTAGTTTAGTTTGTCTTTTCTGGAATATTTCACGTCATTGTCGCGTTGAATAGTGACTAGAGTCGCACTACTCTCTGTTCAGGCTGATGGTCGACGTAAATGAATGATTTAGAAAAGACCCAATTGCAAAAAACCTGGACTTCGATTCGATTTGAACCAGGGACAATTCAGCCTCTTCCAAATTTTCAGACATGCCAAAGTACTTATCAACAAGTGAATTAATTAATTTTCACCTAAGATATGGTATACTGTGCCACTCACATTGATTCGAATACATGCAGTGGATAGTCCGAATAACTACACAGTATCACTTGTACGTCAGAATCACCGGATCTCACCATATGAATAGAATAGCCACGTTAATCACGCAATCCCTTGAGCTGTACACAGGGCCAACAATTCTCCCGAGTTTATAGACTAGACAGGATACGGAGACAATGACTCTAAATGACCTGTTGCCGAGAGCTTCCTCAAAGTTTGACCAACCTGACATGATCAGTCCATCGTGCACGCACATAATGACTCATCCCACATAGAACTAGACTATTAGATCGCGCTCACGCTGTTTTGTTTCTGTTCGTGATCTGCATCACCGCCGCCTGACCGTTTGTCCTCATCACTCATAGCCACCCGTCACCATAACGCATGTGGTGCACCTGTATGACTACACCACCTCATCGCCTAGTCCATTCTTGCTCTCTCGTGTCTCTTGATCAGAATGAGCTCATACATTGAACACCTGCACCGAATCTTTGTTCTACCTAAGCGTCGTCGCAATGTGCATAAAGATGTCGAAAATTTATTTAGCTTGCTTCGAGTATGCTTGGGTGCATAAGACTTCCGTTTCGTTAAACTCAGAAGTCGCCTGTCTTCTCTTCTAGGCGCTGTTTTAGGTCGACCGTCTCTTGGGAGCACTTGAAGTTGTTGCACCTCTTACGCCGTGGTAACAAATTCACAATTTTCCTAATAATTTAGTATTTTTACTCCGACTGCTCACTAAGTGATAACAGTCAAAGTTGAAGACATCAAAATGCTGACAAGTTTTAAACGTGCCAAACGTGGATTTCGTGGGCATCGATGAATGTGACCGTTTGTACTGTAAATCATTGTGTCGCAGAAATTCAGAGAGAAGATTTATGTCGCAAGATGTCAACGTTTTGATTTACTTTCATCGGTCGCTACTGTCGAATTTTACGTAAGATGCTCATTGCATTGGCAAGTGAAAGAACCAGCCAAAATAAATTCCGTCTTTCGCCTACTAATGATGCAGTCAGTTCCACAGCAAGCAGATTGATTACGTCAGCATCAGCTGTGCTCACGGAACTAGTATTGTTTCTCTATTCGGTAGCAATTTCACATTGCTAATACGTAAAAATCTCTTCAACGACTTGACTAGGCCAACTAGATGGTTGGTTGCTGAAATGTGTTTGGCTATCGCTGAAGCTTGATTCCTCGAGTTTGCTGAAATCAGCGAGTTGTTTTTTAGATGAGAGTAAATAACCCATTTGGAATTTGCTCCACTATGCGCTGACACAAACCTCGATCTGTCCTACGTATATGAACGTCACTGTAACCGTAAGTGGACTAGTATATTGCGTGGAAGATGAATTGATCAGTTACGTGTCCATCATCGCGATGAGAAGCTAGCCCATGAAATTTTGGAGTTGTAGATGTTTTGCACTATGTGCATATACGTTTGGCCACGAAATGAAAAAAAGTACGTATTGTAAGTTGCGTCCACATGGTGTTGCAATGTGCAGGTCGAAGTGGTACGATTAAATAGTCTGCATCTAATGCTCTAGATTCCAAAAACTGACCTGGAAAGGCCGTGCACTGATTCGCGAGGACTTTGGGTTATTGGGAGCAGGCGGCGTTTGATCCAAACACATTTTACTTAAAAACAAGAACAGCCAGGTAGATTGAAGGTCCATCTGCGTGGATGACGTGGGGGGACAAGGCATATCTACTGGGGTGTTCATAGCAGACTGAATTATATTCGCACCTTCTGTTTGTTTATGCTGGGGCAAGGCACTTCTTTCCAAGAATTCGCCCTAATTGCCGAGAAAAATGGGTTGTCCAGTTGTGAGATTTTGAGTGACTGCCATTATCTTCGAAAATCGAGTTTCGCGCTTACCTTCGATTGGTCTGTTGAGTGACCTAGGTCCAAGGCCAATCAGAATGCGTTTGCTGTGCGCCACTGTTTCGCTTCCGGGCTGATCAGCAAATAAAGCTTGTTTGAAGGCCGTAATTTCCCTCATTTGATGTGTCCTAAGTTGCGAGAGTTGATTTCCCATACTTACGCTCTGGCTTTCGTGTCGTTGCGTTCTGTTTGTGATCGATATACTACTCGTGGTCTTGTGTTCCTTCTTTTCTCTCTCAGGGAGTCTCAACAGTTTAGCGCAGGTGATCGGCGAATGGTTCTTAATCCCCTGAATAGTGTTCAACCATATTTGATACTCTGCTCATTTTGGTTATCCTTTCCACCTTCAGTTCACTATGCTCGACTTTACATCGTCTCACAGAGGGTTTGGCATCGAAATGGTTCAACCACTCTGGATAAGAAATTGATGATTGACTAACCCGTTTATGGCTTCGGACATTAGATTCAATATTCTCATTTTAATGTCGTGCATTTCCGCTACGAGACAACAGTGAATAATGTCTCTACTGTTGAAGCCTGGTTTCGTTTTCCGTCTGAGGAGATTTTCGAAGGTGAACGTGAGCTCTTACTAATTCGCAGCTGAATAGGGACATTTGTGGGACAACGTTAACAAGAGAATATTAACCTTAACCATACTTTCTTGTTGTCGCTGTCCGATTTATTTCCAACTTGTTTTACAATTCGCTGTGCTCATGCTTGCTATGTTCAAGCATATTCTTCTGTTTGGCACTTTCTTTCCAACAAGATCTTGGTAACTTAGTTCAAAGCAAATTAAGGAGTGATACTAATCTTGGATTTCCGTCGATCGCTTTTTTATTCGGCCTGCGTAAAAGCTGTTATTTGTCTGACTAAACCTTCAGTTACTACCATTTGCCCACTTAATACACCTCTGTGTGTGTGTCTGTCTGCTACCGGTCCGTTCAGCCACGTTGTGCGGTTTTCATTGTGTTTCCAACGATTCGGTTGCCTGTTCATGTCTTAGACTCTGTCTCAGCCAACTAACCATCGTCATTGCACTTCATAGACTTGTTGCCACACTCTCATTGAGTTATCGCTAGTTCACTTGTTTCCCTGTTTGATTCCTGTTTTTCAGGGTCATTCGATCGATGCATTCTGCGTGGGTACCAATTTGGTCACGTGTCAGAAGCAACCCGCCCTCGGCTGTGTCTATAAACTGGTTGAGATTTCTGGTCATCCGACGATGAAACTAAGTGCGGTGGTGGACAAGGTCACCTTGCCAGGGAGCAAACAAGTTTATCGATTGTATAGCAAATGCGGTACGTCCTCGATTCTTGATGTTCCACACGCTATTCTGTAACCTATCCAACTGTCCCCCAACGCGTTTTGGCTATTCATCGCGTGCACTGACCTACACGCCGCTCTGATCTTGGTAGGATATCATGTCTGGATGCCTGAACACAAGCATCTATCTCTTATGATTGGTCACTTGTTCATCTGGTCTTCAGCCTGTCAAACCGGTGTTACCGTTCGAATCACTGTCTACCGTTACTCTGATAAGGAAACTCCCGAAAGAAGGTTTTTAAATGTCCTGCTGAGGGGAGATTATTTACTAGACAAGTTCACTGTCTCACATTTTTATATCGCAGATTCACAAAACGATCATCAACATGATAGACAGAATTGGTGAGTTTACGAGGCCAAGCAAATCGATATCAGGTTGCAGTCATTCAATCCATTTAAACTTTTTTTTCCTCGGACCGCTTGCGGATTGGGAGCAGGCCGTAGGAATTCCGAAACCTAGAGGTAACGTTCTCGGTGCGCAGTGGGGTTTGTACAGATAAATTCTGATGACTACGGATGCAGCCACAACTGAACACACTGCCCATGGACAATATTCTAAGCGTGGCCAGTTCGGTTAGAAACTGCTCAACTCGGCTTACTAAGACAACTTTTACACTGCAAAGTGAAGTAACAAATCGCCACGGTCTTCCGTATGTAATGATACGCCCCCACGCCGATGGTTCATTCACGCAGTGGTTACGTAACATGTAAACCTGAAATTGACATTACACCCATTTCCACTATTGTGTTCCATTTGAATAAACAATAAATTTGTCAGAGTTGTCAAAATCTGTACGAAAAATAATTTTAGATGACAATGTGAAGTGATTTTCTGGGGGAGATATTCAGACGATCGAACAACACTTAGATAATAAAGGTGAGCTACATCTTACACAGAACAAGGCTATATAGATTGCTATCCCCATCAAATCATTACTGGGTTACTCTCAATGTTTGACAACAGAACATTTTCGGGCCAAACTGCACGTCCTTCTCTGAACTCCACTCTAGTATGGTGTTTACGATTGAAGACCAACGTGTCCCCTTCTGTATCCTCCTTCTGCATATACTACTTCACTTTATCCCATAGAATCTGTTTTGTTGGTTATATAACCAGACACTTCCTCGAAGTAGTCCGTGGGCATCATTCAGCTTCGCTCGATAGTAGAATGTGACAAGAGCCTTTCGTTCAACTTGCCGGGAGGTAATCAACTTACGAGATGCCAAACTTTGAATACACCTGGATTCATCAGAATTCACTCGTAAAACAAACCCTCCTGCACCTGAAATGGCGTGTCCAGATCTTGAAGCTACCATGTTCCTCATTTCGTAAACGGCCCAAAAATTGTCCCCTTTGATTGCTACTTGTCTGATCCCATAAGTGTGTCTCGGTAAATAATTATAAAGCATTATGTATTTAACCATAACGCCTACCGTCGATCAGTAGTAGTGTTATTTTTGAGTATCGGAGTCGTCTTCATACTTGTCGAAGGAACTTGTTCAGAAACGTGTGTTGTACAAACAGACTTCAAGAAGAGTTTGAATGTACGGCATACTGTTGCCACTGTTCGTCGTATACGTCGGAGTAGGACAAGTCTGCCTTTTTTTTCGACTTTCTGGTTGATGTCTTACGACACAAAGCTCTGGCTGATCTCACTAAAGATGACGGGTTATGGTGTAAGCTTCTCCAACGGTTACCATGCACCATCTTGTTTACGCCTTCTGGGTGTGGCTGACAAAACAGCGCAGCGAAACACGCAAAACTTGGCGTAAGAGTGTGAAAGAAACGGCGTCACGTTTGGCTTCCGTTTGCTCTTTCCGGTTTCCTGGCTTCAAACCAAAAAATACTGGCTGTTGATGGCTAGTAACACCAAAAGCTATGTCCGCAAGTCGAAGTCAGTAGTATTACAATTGTTGTCCTGATGGTTTTGAAACATTGTTACGCACATTTTCTGAGAACAAGAAAAAAGGATAACAGTGAAAAAACACACCAAGGTCGCGTTCAAGACAATGCTGACGATAAAATCTCTCTCCTTTGTTGTCGTTGCTCACTAACTTCAAAGCTTTTTTGTTTTCGTCCACTATTTGATTACTTTCTCCCACTAACCATGATTGTTTCGTCATCGTGATTTGACACTCAATCTTCCATCATATGCTTCACTCACTGTCTCTCACTAATTACCTCGTGTTTTTTTTAATTTTCTTGTCAATTCAAATTGTTATTGATGTGTCACTCTTATGAAACCCTTGGATATTTCTGCTTTTGTTCTGCATACCGCAAGGCTTCAATATCAGATATTGTGTACATAAAGCTGGCTATATCTACATGCATGTTGATGACCTGTTTGCGATGCTCAAACTCTTACGTTGATATGTGTTCGCTTAGTTTTAGATCAGTTTATTTGTTCATTAACCAATTGGTGGGGTTAAGGTAGTCGGAAGAAGCACGTCATTAGTGTTTCACTCTTGTCAGGATTCATCTGTAGTGCATATTCTTGCTACGATCGGGATTAGAACTCGGGCTACGCTTTCATGAAGCAACCGTGTTGACCATCGCGCCACTAGCCCTACATTATGCACGACTGAATTCTCATCTGGACGCTCAGCCACATTCGCTTGTGAGTAGTGCTCAGATTTCCAGGTCGCTTCGGATGGAGGCATTAACTGTCGATAGGAATGAAACAGCTCCAATCGGTATATATAAACCAAAATTACGTACTGCTTTCCAGTAAACATTAAATTAAAGAATTTTACTAGTAGTGGATCTGGTCAACGTAATTTGGACATCATGACTGATCGCGGCTTTCGCATTCAGCTATACTTCTCAGCCAGTCCCTTTTGAAACCAAGCACCAGTCTTGAGTTTTGAACTTGTTGGGGCTCATCCCTGGTGCATTTGAGAAGCTCATGTCCATGAAAACCGCCGGATCCAATTGGTCTCAGCAAGAATCGGCTTCTCTTATCAGATGTGCCGATGCACTGGCCCCGTCGTGCCCTACTCGACGCGAACTTCACCATCGGCTCTTGTCGCATTTCCCAGGTCGTACTTTAGAGAGCATTCGGACTCGTCTGTATCCGCTGAACTGGCAGAGGAATACTGCCCGGGTGCCGATCCAACCACCGTCTCACAGACTAACACGACATTGGATATTGGGTCCCAAGCTGATGATCACTCTGAGTGGTTTACCTGTTTGTTCCAAACAGTGATTACCCAACTGGAGTCCAATTATGAGGCTTTCCTCCACAGCGATGAACTACTAGCTATTGCCCGCGGTCTTCAGGCAGGCATTTTCACAGTGGTGCAAGCTAAATCGCTGTTGAACATGCACGCTTCACTAGCTTTTCCGTACACCTGGCGACTTGTCACTCGACGACATGTTCGTGTTTACGTCGGAACCCACCTGACCACGAAACAGATGCGGGAGGCTAACTATACAGCGATCCAAATGCTCTACCACCAGCGTAAGAAGGACGCCGCGTTTGCAGTTTTTATTAGAAACTGGCGAACTGCCTATAAGATGAACCGCGGCCTCCCAGATAATTCCAACGAATACTGGTCCGAGGTTCTATCGGGTCATCCACATTTTGATGAGCGACCATCTCGCACAATTCTGCCTCCGGACTGGTCATTTTTCGACCCGATCACTGGAGATGAAGTGTCACGCACCTTGAAGCATATGGGAAACACCGTTCCGGGTTTGGACAAATTGTTGCCCAAATATTTGAAGCGTATGAGAGCTGATGCATTGGCTGGATACTTCAACCTGCTCATGCTAACCCAAGGTTGTCCAATCCATTTATGCCGCTCTCGCATCACGCTTGTACCCAAAGTAAACAATCCCTCATCCCCCACCGAGCTCAGACCTATCGCCGTATCTTCTACGTTGATACGTTGCTTCCACAAGATATTGGCCGATCGTTGGAATTCGCGCTTGCAACAGCCCGCTCTCCAATTTGCATTCCTACATCGTGACGGTTGCCTTGAGGCGACCTCCCTGCTTCATGCGCTGCTTAGGAACTCATGTACCACGTCTTCAAGTTTGTGTGCGGCCTTTATCGACGTGTCCAAAGCGTTTGATTCTATCTCACAAGATTCAATCATCAGATCGGCCCGAGCCTTCGGTGCTCCTCCACTTCTAACGCATTACATTGCCGAATCCTACATGAATGCTTCCGCCACGCTCAATGACTCCGTTCTCCGGTCCCAGCGTAATGTTCGCCAGAGTGACCCACTGTCCCGCTATTATTCATTATGGCAATGGATGAGGTGTTGGCTCTATGTCGACCGAAGCTTGGCCACCAGTTCCACGATTCACTGGTTAGCGGTTTCGCTTACGCCGACGATCTGATCCTTCTAGCTGAGAATCCTACGCGTCTCTCTGAGAAGGATGCAGCTGCCGCTAGTGCCCTGGAACTATCCAGACCGAAGATCAACACGCATAAGACTAAACTCGTGGTCATCCGTGGTGATGTAACTGCCATCTCCGATGAGTCTATCCACTTCGGCTCGGACATTATCCACTCACTAAGCGCCTCTGACACGGTGACCTATCTAGGTATCCCGTTCACCTGGAAGGGTAAAGCATTCACTAACCACCGTCTGCACCTTCGCACGATGCTGGATGAAACTACCAAAGCGCCCTTGAAGCCAAACCAACGTCTTGTACTGCTGAGACAGCATCTGATCCCGAAGATGAATCACCCGTTAGTATTGAGCCGAGTCCACCGTAACACGCTCAAAGCCATGGACTGTACGATTTACCAGTTTGTTCGGCAGTTGCTTCGCTTTCCTAAAGACACACCAATCAGCTACATCCATGCCCCAATTTGTTTGGGTGGTTTGGGCATCCCGAGTTTGTCTACAACTATTCCAATCTCGCGTAAATCTCGAGTGGAGAGACTTCTTTCTAGTCAGTGTCCAGTTCTGCGGAATGTGGTCAAAGATAATTCGTTAGGCGCTATCTTGAGGGAAATGAACATCCCAGTACGCGTTCAGGGTGTAGTGGTGACGAACAAACAGGAAGCCCATATGGCATGGAGGGATAAACTCTACCATTCGCATGATGGCCGTGGTCTTCAGGAAGTGTCACGCTCTCCACTCTCGAATCGTTGGCTGTTTAACCCAGATCGCATCTTCCCTAGAATCTTTATTCGTGCCATTCAGCTCAGATGTAGTCTGTTGCGGACTAAAGTCCGGAATTCATGAGGTGGCCGAAGTGACCACTCAGTTCTCTGCCGTGGCAACTGCGGTCAACCGGAAAGCCTTGCTCATATCTTACAGTCATGCTGGATCACCCATGACGTGCGTTGTGCTCGACACAACCGTGTGGCTAAAGACCTGGCGAAGCGTCTGCGCAAATTGGGCTATACAGTCTTCGAGGAGTTACGAGTACCAACGACGAGCTTGTTTATCCAACCCGATGTGATCGTGGCTCGTGACGGCGCTGCTGTGGTGCTTGACGTCAGTATAGTGGATGATTACCGAAGCCAATTAGCCTGGACAGACAAGATTGCGAAGTACGGGACTGACTCCCCTAATGCCGCTAATCAGTCAGTGCTCCATACTTTGGGCTGTGATGTGAACTCTGTTTCTCATTCACCTGTGATCATCTCTTTTCGTGGTATTATATTTCCTTCATCGAGTAACGCTATCCTCCGACTGGGGCTGCCCTCCTACGCAGTCACGGATTTATGTCTACTGACTGTTCTAGGTTCCCTAACAACCTACGACGCATTTATGCGAAGAATCTGGCGTTAACTGTTGCCACCTATCTGACAGTTGTCTCGCTATGAAGGACATTTTCGTGTCCCGATGCGTGAGCCTTGACTGTGATAGCACTTTTATGCCCTGAAGAGCTTTTTGATTTTGTGAGACTGATCGTTCGCCTATTTTCTTTCCATTATTTTTCATATATTTTATTTTCCATTCTAAATTTGTTCAGCATATACGCCACATATAACTTTTCATTTGATGACTGGCCCATTAACGCCTGCTATTCTTGTGAGAGAAATTGTCAATTGTTGAATGTCGCTAACCATGCAACGTCTCACATTTGACAGGCAGCTTGTTTTCGCATTCAACTTTTTTATATCTCTGTTGCTTAATTTTGGTGTCACCGTTTGTTCTTTCTTTGAACGAAGAAGTGTATATTGCTCTTCAAAATAAACGATATAGACATCATGACTGATCGCGGCTTTCGCATTCAGCTATACTTCTAAGCCAGTCTCTTTTGAAACCAAGCACCAGTCTTGAGTTTTGAACTTGTTGGGGCTCGTCCCTGGTGCATTTCCTTGCGGTCATCAGGATGTCAACTCCGGCTCATCTTCTCTAAACGGCTTGATCGAAAAGTTTCTCGAACTGCGAAACCTGTGATAATTGTGCATGTTGTTTAGTTGGCTAGACGCTTGGCCTTTATTTGGCTCAGCTATCAACATCGGTCATCATCGGTACCGAGTAAGTCGTGGCGGACTTGAACTAGTAATTTTTTTGCATCTGTGACCGGCCTTATTCTAACTCTTATCAGAGTTATCCCGGAGATTACAGTTTGTAGGACGTTTATCTGTTGGCCTGCATGATGTGAGTGACTGTTAGTGTGATCATCATACTCAGACTTGTAGGTCATCGATGATGAATCTCTGAAAACAATTGTGTTCGCTACACTGTATTTTTTTCATGACTACGGTAGGAATTTTTACGCGAAATCCACATGTATTTATTCCGTGTTTAGACCCTGAACGATTCCATCGATATCTCATGCTAGTGGTGAGATTTACGTTTGAATCATTCATATAATATGAGCTGAGATCACAGTTATTGAGAGCTATTCGATTGCGTAGGTCGTAGTTAATGTGACTCTCTTGCTTTATCTGACTCATTTGTCTGTGGTCTGGAGTTTCCGGTGGTCAACTTTTTAATTGGCGTGCAAGATCAATTTGGAGTAACCAGACTGATGGATCTGTTTCACTCGGATTGCGCTATCGGCGTGTTCGGACTTCGATTGGTATTCGAGGTTTTTGCCCATTCTCTTTTGAACGCACCTTATCTCGTTGCACTCCCAGGTTTACCCATTATGTTTCACCATTCCCCTTTTCACATATCTAGGTAACGCACTTCTCGACATACTCCAACGCATCGGTGAACCCACCCCAAAGGTCGGCGAACGCATTCTGTGTCGTCATCCTGGTGAGGCGTCCAAACGAGCGTTTGTAGTGCCGGCTCGTGTAGAAGAGACCCTGAAGTTGTTCTGGAAAGATGGGAAGGTTAGTCTTTGGTATATTCTTTATCTCGATGTGGTGATACATACGGGTTTTCATCGTTTGGCATTTTCACATTGTCTTTTCTGTTTTGGATTCAGTTGATTGTTGTTCTTTTGATTGACGATCAAGTAGCCAACAATTTCTCATGTCGCGTGACCTTTATGTTCGTTCCTTCCAGTATCAGTGCACACAGTAGTGACCCTCGCACTAAGGGCATCCTCTTATAAAGATCCCTCTTCTCATTCCTCAGAATGTTTTTTACTGGAATAGATGGAACTGCACGCCTATGAAGGCATCCTTGTATGCAAAAAGACCGCTGGGTCCATCAGATCTATTTTGGTAATCGTTATCCATTGTCTTGGTGATCACTATCTGAAGGTGCTCCACCTACAGTTATCGATACGCTGTGCTGCGAAAACCTGTCTATCAAAGCTGGGCCGACAGAGAGGCTAACAAAGCATTACACAATCTTAACAAAAGATAAGATCGAGTTTTGTCCTCCTTGACCTGGCTGATCCACAAACGGTTACACACACACGATGACCAGATGGAATTTACACAGGTCGCCAAAGTTGAGTACTGCTAATGTATACTGTCACTTTGTAGCCGTTTCATCAGACAATTATATTTATTTTAGCGTACAGTTAGCTGGCTCAACTTTGTTAACTGCTAGAGAAATTAGGAGCTTTATTACTAACGCCCCACCAATCGGGTCAGCATTATCTCCCAATTGATTGTTTCTACCCAGGTGAATTTTCATCGGTGAACTGCACTGCATCTGTTAGTCGTCTTCCATCTTGGTGACAGAATAAATTTAGGTTTATCTGTCCGACTGAGTCGTTTCTACATGACCACACCACCTACGATACCTCACTCACTAAGACTGAGGTCCACAATTGTATTTAGGTTGTCAAACGTAGTAGGGCTGCTGGCTCAGATGATCTCGTGCCGGCACTCATCAAATAAGGTGGGGAGGCGTTAGTAGAGGCTTTCACGCCGTTGTTGCAACTTGTGTAGACAACGGAGACCATCCCTTCGTGCTTGGGTCACGCGATAATAGTTCCCATATTCAAGAAAGGAGTCCGGTGTTCTTGTGAAAACTATAGAAGAACTAGCTTGACCCTAGTGATTTGTAGGGTTCTGGTATCCATTATACTTCGGCGACTCACTGCAGCTCGAAAGGCAAACATTAAGGAAGAACAAACAGGGTTTCGCCTTGGACTGGGTTGTATAAATCACATGTTCACTCGTCACCCATTTCTAGAACAGTCGTGTGTACCGCCGGCCAACTATTGCCGTATTTCTGCATTGTAAACGTGGGTTCGATTCGGTGGATCGATCTACACTTTTAGAGTTGCTTAAACGCAGGGGTGTACTGACCAAGTATGTGAACATACTGTGGGCGCTTTATTCCCATACTTCGGCTCAGGTTAGGGTTTACGATGAGCTGTCTGACAGTTTTAGCACCAGGCGTTCGTCAAGCCTGTCCCCTTTCCTCATTTTTGTTCAATTTCGTCATGGACGAAATAATGGAGGATTGTCTCCGGCAGTCACAAGATACCGGCGTGGACCCCCTACCTGGTGGAGGATTGACTGATCTTGATTATGCTGACTACAAGTTGTTGCTGTTTGACAAGTTTCAGGTAGAGCAAACAGTGCTAGACGCTATTTGGTATCCTGCCAAATACTTGGGAATGCGCTTTGCAGCCTCAAAATGCTAAGTGTTTTTGCAAGGTTGTTGTGATTACCTAGATTTAATGTTAGATAATGAAGTCATAGTGGTTGTTGATCGAGTTGTGTATTTAGAAAGTTGCATCAGAAGTGGCGGCGGTGGTGTAGGAATGAAACTGAAACGCGTATCTCTAAGACTAAGGCTGTGTTCGCTAACCTGGGGCACCTACGGCGACAGAGATCTATCGATCTGAGGCTGAAAGGTCGCGTATGTAAGACAACAATGAGGGCCCTATTACCTTACGTTAGCGAAACGTGGCCGCTCAGGATAAAAGACTTGAACCATCTTCACGTATCCGACCACCGATGTTTGCGTTCGATCGCTCGTATCGGGTGGCACCAGCGAGTAAGCAACGAAGAGGTTAGGATATGGGTATTTAGTAGTGATTGTCGAACGAACTCTGTTGTTCAGTCCTTACATCTGCACAGACTTAGGTGGTTAGGTCATATACTGTGGATGCCAGCTAATCGTCGGCCACATCGGACACTCTTCACCCGACTTTGAGGTCGACTGGCGTACGGTGCGAGGTCGATAGATGATGACCTGGCGTAGAGGAATGAAGTCCTTCATCAAAGGATTAGCCACTGTAGGTCGGTTTCGACTCCAGGGCTGGAACCATCGTGACTCACAGAGTCAATGGCTGGAAACTTTAGGTGAGATGGCGGTTAATCGAACTCAATAGCGTGAATGTTATTGTTGTTTGTCCAAGTTATCTGTGGAGTGGATGAATTTAATGACGCGTGGCATTGAAAGCCGTGAGGGAGCTGTCTTGCTGATGACGCCTTACTTTGTCGTGCAGCCCGATTATTTGTTTGCAAGGTGTAAGCATCTTCGTGTTCATTGTTTGATTGTATCTACTTTTTTGTATTTAGGTACCTTCCCCTCTCCGTTTGCTTTTTTCTTCCTTGCAATTGTATGTTTTTATCTTCATAGTTATATGGTAGTTAAGCATCAGTGTGTACCACTGATGTATTGCTGTCTATGATGATGATGAAGACGTTACTTCACGATTATTTTTGTTCCTCTGTCAATCTCCTTCAGAAGTGGTGCACATGTATGAGACGTGTAATAGGAATTCCCGTTTCGGTTAAGCTTCGTCTCAATTTGAGTGAAAATGACAAAATGTTACTGATTTTTCCCGCATATGACAGATAGCAGGGAGCTCCAAGTTTGTTGTGGTTTCTTTAAGTTGACAACTGGTAAGGGAACGCCTGAAACTAGCGTGCCTGTCGAAACATGCTGTCTACTTACGTACAGTTTTCTTGTCAACATTCACTACTTGTTCTGACAATGTTGTCTGCTGTCCATCGCATGTCAACGACACGTCAAAGTCGGTGATTTTTCGGCATTGTCATATTAACCCGGATAACCCTTGATGTTGCTGAACGTGCATTACTTAGATGTCGCGGAATGCGACCGTCATTAGAATGCATTATTTCATATGTGCGTGATGAATTGGCCATGTCGGTTTGACTCAAAGCTTAGGGCATACTCGACGCTAGATCACTAGCAATCTTTATCCGGTTTCCGTTTTGTTCATGAATTTTCAAGTTATTTGTTCTGCCCTATCCATATATACATATATACGCAATGTATAAGCGTAATACAGGAGTATGCGTAGTGTTACGCAACTTGAAACACATTCAGGATTATTCATTCTGTAGGTAGAGAGACACGTTGACTCGATAAAGACATATTTCAACGCTGGATGTTTCATGCTACTGTATCAAGTAATTGTCTGGCCACCATGTTGTCTTCTCTAGTCACTCCCAAGTTCCGCAAACAAGACCCGATGAGGCAGGTCTCGAGTGGCACGCGAAACTTATGTCCAAACTAATAACAAATCAAAGACGGGAGACTGCGCTGGTTGCAGTGCACTTCAGGTGGTTACTCCTGGATACCTGTTATACAATAATCACATTCCCATATGTCGATTCTGCCATTCACTAGCAAGCAGAGACTGTCAGAGACAGATAATTCGCGGACGTTCTCCGTTCTAGTGAACGGGGTTTTGCAACCCTGTGACAAAACGTAACGCACGGTTGCAGGGTACACCTGCCCTTTTATAAAAAGGTCTATTTTATTCTCTTGACACGGATGGCGCGAGTTCTTAAACGTCATTAAACGTCCCGTCAGTATTATGCCTTTTTTCCAGACCGGTAGTGGGACTCCAACCCTCATGTTTATAATGCGTTCGTGTCGACCACTACTTTATGATGTCTATGTGTTCAGCTACGTATGATTAACGTCTGTTTTCCGATTGACCTACTTTACACTTCTGATGATCGGAAGCGGAACAGGAATGTGACGCAAATTCGTTTCGTTTCTTTCGTCTACAAATGGCGAGAAAAAATAGTTAAATCCTCAGACTGTGTTGTGATTCTGTACGCAGTGATTAATTTTTAACACATTTATGGTCACAAAAAGTATATATAACATGCATGGAAAGTGAGTGTTGGAAAGTACATAGCTAATTTGTTAACTCTATATGCCAGTTAATACTTTGGAGTTTGTAACAGTCAACCCGTACGGATCAGATGTGTGTATTATGTATGTGCTTTCACTGGTGTGTGTTGACGGAGATCGGAGATTTCGACCTGTCTAGGAAGTCCTAATCGCGGGGTTATCGATTGGAGTTAACAGACAGTAACTGTGTTTCCATTTGGAGACGATCAGGCAACGTGATCATTATTCACAAACGAAAGTGGTTGAGTGTTCGTATATGATAATTCGGTCGTGCCTAACGTGAGGTCAATGGCGCATTGGTAAACACGGTTGCCTCATGAACAGCGTGCCTGTGGTTCAAGTCCCAGCAGTGGCGATGATATGCACTACTGACGAGCTCTAATGAGAGCGAAACTCGAGTCTAATGATTTTACTATTCGAAAGGGGTCGATTGGAAAGTCTGTGGGAATACGACAGCTGCGATCAATTGAAATTAACCAAATCCGCGACTACTCATCAGTAATCTGTTCATCTGAAAACAATCATTTCAGTTTCACCCACTGATGACATGAGCTAGGAAGACCAATTCACTTTTTCCAGTTGTCCAGATAGTAACCAACGATTGGACTGAATAACTGTCATCCTGTATTATTACTCAATCGTATATCTCAGAATCTCCACAGATGCACTCCTTCATCCATCTGCTTGAAATCAATTCGTGATTCATCAGTTCAGCTTTCACGTTTCAATCTGTTACCAATTACTCAGCCTTAGCCAGCTGGTCTTTCAATGCACGATTAAATCGTGTTCAGCCAGCTGAGTTAATAAACGTTATAAGAAATTGTGGTTAGTTTGCTGACCGTTATTTTTACATGCCACCGAAACGATGGTCTTTTGTGCACTAATGGCAAAAGGAGTCGGGATGGCTTCTTTGTCATTGTACCTCCATAGAAAAGTAGCAGGTCTTTACGTACAATCTACAAGTCTGCTCGGTGAACTGAGTGCCACCAACCATATTGCCCATTTTTTCTCTACGTGTATAATTTAGGGATTTACAGTACTTTTTCCAATGTCAAAATTGAAGAGTTGGTTGAGAGGATACAGTTGTTAAACAACTCGAAACAAACTACCCAAAGACAATGGGAAAACATTAGAGTTTTATTTGGCATGTTCGAGTATGATTGTCTTCATTGG